>JARYGA010019210.1:0-42159 GCA_030545235.1 Helianthus tuberosus
TTCGAGTTGGTGATTGGGTGCTAAGAAAGGCTTTTCAAAATACCACTAATCCTGCCGATGGCAAGCTAGCTCCGAAATGGGAAGGACCTTATGAAGTCGAGTCAGAAGCAGGGAAAGGAGCATATCGACTCAGGAATCTGGAAGGGGATATGCTACCAAGATCCTGGAATGCAATACATTTGAAGCTCTATTTCAAGTAAGAGTAGAATTTATTTTCTATCTCGGAATGGTATGTATTCTGTCTTTAAATATATTTGTTTATTGAACCCAATACTGACTTAAGCATCGGAGGGGTGTTAGCCAAGCTAACACCCACCTTAGTTTACAATTGTTTTACAGGATATGTTTCAGGATATAGTTCCAGGATATATGCTCAGGATAAGTCGAAAGATTAGAGGATTGGCCCCCTCTCTCACGTTTAAGGGATCCTGGTCCCTTCAAAGGTTTAAAGGTATTCATCTTTCTTTCGAATTGGGTTTAAACACCTCGCCTGGAGCGCAAGTTATCTAGGTATAGTTCAAGGTAACGGGACCAGTTCATGTAAAAGTGGCTGACAATTTCGTTACTGTTGGCTATATCCTGGATCCTAAAGGTATATGAGGATTGATCACCCTCTCTCACGAAAGAGTATTTTCATACTCTCAAAGGTTTAAAGGTTTTCACCTTTCTAAGAATTGGAGTTTGTACACTCTCGCCTGTAGCGCATGAAATTTAGGGTTTATCCCCAGGGTATTAAGGGTCTATCCCAAGTATGCTAAAGATTCATTTCAGGATATCAGGGGTTTTGCCCCAGGGTATGCGGAATTTACTTAAGGCAAGATATAAATGCATTTGCGTTTCTGTGTCAAACACAGGGGACATACATTATACTGTTCAAAGAATGGATCCAAGTTCACAAGTATGCACTGGGGACGAAACTTATAATGGAGGATTAAAATTGGTTCTGTAAGAATCTCTGGTATGATCTCTCCTTTTTATTTGGACAATTTATAGGTGATATTTTAATATCCTTAGCAAGATATCTTTCAGGATACCTTTCAGGATACATCTATAATATATTTCTAAAAGTGTACAAACCAAACAATTTTTACAACTACGATTTTCATAGCAATGACAACAGTAATAAGGTCAAAAGAGAAGTTATATTATTAACATGCCAAAAGATGTGCTCTTAGTTTCACCTCAAAACAAGGCCCATCCACTAAGAGCACTAATAGTTCATTACCATATTTACCCAACAGTTGAAGGCTTCATCTCAAACCGAGACCCATCCACCTTCAACTGTTGTATTGTTCAAAAAGCATGCAGGAAATGTAAATTGTTCAGATGCGGGAAAGTAAAGTGCAGAAAAGTAAATTGTTTATGGGACTACAAACCAACATTCAAATTCAAAAAGGTGGGCTCTGGCCTTGGCACGTATATCCGTCATCACCCACCTAAATGCCCTCACACAGCGGCATCTCCTCCAACCTTCTCAGACTTCTCCGCACCAGCATCCTGACCAACATCCTGCGCAGCATCCTGACCTACGTCCATCCCAGCATCAGCTCCAGCATCCTTCTTGTCTCCGGCCTGGACCACCACCTCTGCTGACTTAGAAGACTCACCGGCTTCAGCAGGAAACGGCACAGCTTTGCCTCCGAGCTCCTTTAACTTGGCCACCCAGGATTCAACTGGCCAAGATGGACAAATAAGGCCCGTCTCCTTGGCCTCGTAGGCCATCTTGATGCGTGCTTGTAACAGGGAGACGATAGCAGAAGCCTTGATTCCCTCCCGGAAATTGATCAAGGCCTGATCATGATCCATTTGAACGGTGGCAAGCTTGACCTCAGCGTCTTGGGTGACCTTCTTCAGCAGGCTTTCGTAGTGCCGAGTCTTTGCTTCAGCAATGGCACCTTGGTCAGCAACGGTGCTTTCAAGCTGTTTGATCCAGGCTTCATGGAGTGCCACGGTACCGCAAGCGTCGTTGTACAAGTGGAGCAAATGCTGGAGGCCCTGCACGTCAATTACAGGTATAAAATTAGAATATATGTTGACCAAGATATCCTACCAGGATATCCTGTTAGGATATACGTGCAGGATATATGTGCAGGATATACATGAAAGATATGCGTCAGAATATTACCTTGTTAAGGAAGGATGTCATTGGCTCTAAGGAATCGGAGAAGCTGAGTTCGTCATAGGAGAACCCTTCTGAGCCTGGAGCACTGACTTCAAGACCCTTCCTCTTTTTCGTTGTGGAAGCACGGGTTCTTGGATTGGCCTTGGGAGCCGGGAGTGGTTTGGAGCTAGTAGCAGCAGGAGTTTCCTTCTTGACTGTGGCTGGAGTTGGATAGCTGTCAAGTTCATCAAGGTCTAGATAGACTGGGACTTTGCTGGAATCTGCACACAGGGAGTAAATTTCTAAATCTCTCCTAAGAATAGCAAATAAAAAACATATGTGTGCAGGATATCTTGCAGGGTTCTTACCAGACATGTTTGCACTTGAAAGAGGGCTTGGAGTTGGTGGAGACGGATTAAAACTTCTCTCTGTTTCTGAAAGCAGTCTGATGGTGTCTATCCTTTTTTGAGAATCAGCAAGGGGAGGTGCGATCTTTCTGAAATCAGCTGCATACAAAAACAGAAGAAATAAAATTCATTAGCTGAGGATATGAGACAGGATAAGAGACAGGATCATTCTTAAACCCTAAGTCCTACCCTTTCTTAACCATCTCATCGGATAATCCGTTCCACCAGGGATTGAATCCCTTTTTACGAAGAAAAACTTGGATTACCAACCATCCTCGTTCCTGGTGGCACGAAGTATCAATGGATCACCGGAAGTAGAATAAAATAGGAATCTAGATGAGCCATGGCATCTAAGCTTGTAGGCTAAAGGGAGATCATGGACAGAAAGGTCAGGTATGTGGTTTCTCTTGATTTGGTCAAGAACAGACAAAACACGCCAGAGCATTGGCATGGTTTGGCTGAAAGAAATTTTGGTGATATTAAAAAACTCGGTAATGAAGTCCGGAAAGGGGAATCGTAACCCTAGGGTAAAGGGGAAAGCATTGAAACAAATCCACTCGTTGGAAACCATATCTGACCGGATTTCTCTATCAAAGGGTCGGAATATAGTTCCTTCCGGAAAGATACCGGAGGATTTCAAAGCTGATAAATGAGCACTGTCAAAGGTGCATGTTTCGTTCTCCGGTTCTTGGAGAAGATTCTGTTGGATGAATGTGGGAGCCGAGTCGCCTGAACTGGACCTCGTTTGCCTAGGCATTTGGTCGCCTGAATTCTCGCCGGAGAAAGTTAAAAGATGAATATGAAGATGAGGGAGAGAATATTACCTTTTTCTTGTCGATTGTGGTTACAAAAGAAGATGAGGATGAGAAGATATAGGGCATGATGAGTAAATATAGGCCGGGTGGTTGAAAGCTGTCACATCAATGGTCTTATCTCTTAATTACCTCGGCCACCGTGAAAAATGTAACCGTTAGTGCAGGATATCAAACGGTAACATTTTTGGGGATAATTGTTATGGGTGAAATTCTGAACCCCTATATCCTGGAATATATCTTGGTTTATATCTTGGTTATGTAGTATCTGTTTACATCCGGGATGCTGATTCAGGATATTGGTAATATCCTGAATGGTATCCTCAGGATTACTAATGGATTATGTGCAGGTACATGGGTTGGAAGCTGGCAACGTTCATAAGACTCATTCCGCAGAAGACTCGGTCCAAGTCGTTCAAATGAAGACGTTGAAGCCGTATTACTCGGTCAATAACGTTCATAATGGAATATTCGAAGTACCCCATATTTGTAGGGATTATTGTTTGTAATTCATTACTATAAATAGGTGGGTATACCAGATCAAATAGGACATCACAATCACACTCGCTACACTCTAACACTTGCTCTCGAGCAATTCTTACTTTCATACGAAGGCATTGTAACACTTAGCGATCTGGTCTATATCCTGCACTGTATCCTGAAGTTTAAAGCAATAAGAAGAACAAGGCAGCTGCGATTGTCAGCTCCCGAGGTTTTATGCCGGCGATTTAGATTGATCAAGGGCTTTCCTCGTACATCTCGTGTCATTTTCTTTACTTTTTGCTCATTGTTCGCTCATTGTTTGATCGCAGATACAGCTCAATATCCTGAGCCGTATCCTGAATACTGATTTTCTAAATAACTCAACAAGCATATTTTCTATACACTTTCTAGCACACTACCTCACATTACTAATTTGATCACTAAATTGCTTCGGTAATTTTTTACTAAAACACTTTCTATCTTCATAGTCAGATTCTTGCTAATGTTTAAAGTACCAAATGAAATCCATGAAATGGATTCCTAGTGTGCTTTAAATGCATGTACGTAATTAACAAAACAAAACTTACAAATTAAAGATCTAGATAAACAATTTTGTGGTTATGTGACTATGTGTTTATGCATCTTGTCTTTCCTTTTATGCATTTTGTGTTTTTGTATACACTGGATATTCGCTATCCAAATCCTCGTAGAATCTTTCATACCTTCATATGAGGGATTCGTAGTAGGATATTCAAAAAGGTACTATCTTAAATCCTTAATGGACTTCTACGTTGTAGTTAAGTCCCTTGGATTATAAAGTACTATTCCATAGTTTAAGGACAACATGTGTTGATATAGTTGAAGAGATTGGTTCGACAATCTAGTTAAAGACATCCTACGTCGATGTAGTTAAATATTCCTCTTGGGTAGTTTAGTTGAAGAGATTGGTTCGACAATCTAGTTAAAGACATCCTACGTCGACGTAGTTAAATATTCCTCTTGGGTAGTTTAGTTGAAGAGATTGGTTCGACAATCTAGTTAAATACATGCTACGTCGATGTAGTTAAATATTCCTCTTGGGTAGTTTAGTTGAAGAGATTGGTTCGACAATCTAGTTAAAGACATCCTACGTCGATGTAGTTAAATATTCCTCTTGGGTAGTTTAGTTGAAGAGATTGGTTCGACAATCTAGTTAAAGACATCCTACGTCGATGTAGTTAACTATTCCTCTTGGGTAGTTTAGTTGAAGAGCTTGGTTCGACAATCTAGTTAAAGACATCCTGCGTCGATGTAGTTAAATATTCCTCTTGGGTAGTTTAGTTGAAGAGATTGGTTCGACAATCTAGTTAAAGACATCCTACGTCGATGTAGTTAAATATTCCTCTTGGGTAGTTTAGTTGAAGAGATTGGTTCGACAATCTAGTTAAAGACATCCTACGTCGATGTAGTTAAATATTTCTCTTGGGTAGTTTAGCTGAAGAGATTGTTCGTTGATCTAATCCTTTGGTGACTTAGTTAAAGAGACTCTATTGCAATCAAGTTAAATCACCACAGGATTATTCGTTTGATTGTTCCCTATACGCATTATAAAATGAACTGTGCGGACTGTGCAAGGAATTACGTAATTATGGAGGCCTACATAATTATGGAATTATAAAATGAACTGTGCGGACTGTGTTAAGACCTACAGTGAAAAGAGTAATGATACGGGAGAAGTCTTGGACTTTGACCGATGTCATTTTATCTTACACTTCCCAATCGTGAATTCAAGTTTCCTATGATAAGTCTTCATGGGAAACGTTCTCCTATCCATAGTTTGAAACTCCATGTTTTGCTGCTACAAGGACTTCACTTTAAGGGATTGATAATTTCGCTAAGAACCCTATCATGGCCCAGAGTTCTACTTAGGGTTCAAGGGGTTCATTCAAAGCGAAAACATCACCGTCGTCCTCACAAGTTTCTCCTAAAATTAAATTTCGGGACGAAATTTCCTAAAGTAGGGGAGACTGTGACACCTGTGTCACTTCAACCATCAAACAAATTCCAAACCAATGAAATATTGTATTTCATACTTGGGATTTGTAAAAATATGTGTATCGTTTGCACATATCAACTCTTGATCGATTTCAAGCTTTAAATCGCTTTCTGGAGGGTTATACGCGCTCTGATGCATAGATATAACCAGTTTAATGCAACGAACACTCCGGAATAGTGAAATAGGCTTAACATACCTTAAATAACCTTTACATAACTTATAAATAAGTTTTGAAGGCTTTGGTATGGCAAAATCGAGTTAAATCGCTTACAGGGACTAAAGTTGACAAACTGCGAAAGTATGCCAATTTGAACTGTAACAGACATTCCGGAACATGACCATAAGTTAAACATACCATAAATATCCTTTACATAGCTTATAAATAGGCTTTGAGGTGTTCGGTGTGCTAAAATAAACTTTTCGGTCATTCAGGGACTAAAAGAGTCAAAAAGTGCACAAGTTTGCATTTTCGCGCATAACTTACGTTCTGAATACATCCGGACATCCAAAAATTTATGTAAGCACTAAAATATTTTATTTTAGTGTATGGCATGAGAAAAATCCATTCGTCGCATCATTTGGATCGTTTTTCGCGCTTATGCGCATTCCGTCGTAATTAAGCGAACATCGCGTTCGTACGACCAAACGAACCAACATCCGACATATTTTTGAGCACATTTTAAGTTCCCTATACTCTAACTTCATTTTAGATCTTTGAAATGGGGTTAACGGGCCTTAAACGCGTCTGAAATGACCTTATAACACAACAGGGACCAAAACTGTAAATCTGCCAAACTAGGTCCTTGCGCACCTCAACAATGTGAGTGTTGCGGTGCGCAAGCAGGGGCCAGATGCAGCAACTCGTTTTTCTCAGTTGTTAACAGCCCTTAAACACTCCCCAAAGGCCAAGTGCCACATGTTAATCTCTTGTGGTGGGCAAAATCAGTTACCACAACATTCCGACAAGTGTACGGGCGAGATCAAGGCACGTTATCCAAGAAACGATCTTAACGGTGAACCAAAATCTATAAATACCCAACCCACTTCATTGCAAAACCCACTTGAAATCTGAGATTTCTCTAAGTTGGGGTGTTTCATCACCTCATACCTGAGAATACTTGGATTATTAATCTTGCGGGGACCCTTCGTAAGTGTTCCTTCGTTCTTTTATTGCTTTTCGAGTCCGAAAGTCAAACTTTGTTTGACTTTCTGCATTGACCAGTTTATGGTCAATGCGAAGTTCGTTTGAACTTCGCAACGTGATTGTAATCACGATGGTTATAGTCCCTTGTGACTATGCCTACTGATTACCACGTTGTCTAGGGTCGTAAGGGTAAGCGATCTAATAAATCGCTTATACCTTCGAACCCGACCCATTTGGTCAATCATTAGGATCCGACCAAATACATTAGGTGACCATAGTAGGTAGGGAATAACCTTCCGAGGTTATACCTTATGGTCACGACGTTTAAGTAGTTGTATGATAGGTAGTTTATATGCCTTAGGTAAATTACCAAAATACCCCTTTGATGCCAAAATTCATTTTAAACATATGTGACATAACTTTTGACATCTAAACTGATTTGGCGACAATATTAGGAATGTTAAGGCATATTCTACTTGTCATAGGACTAGTTAGGCGGTCCGAACGCGTTTTACGCGAACGACGCGTTAAAGTAGCATAAGCTACCTAAACGGGTCGTAATGGGTCGTAAGCACTTAGGTTAGGTTTCATTTAGTATGTAGGCTTTGTTAAACCATATTACACGAGTCTCCATACCCGTTTGGTTTACGAACCCTCATTCTATCCAATCCTCCAATTTAGGTCCGGTTTATTAACATAGTTACCTATATTAGGTGCCGTTGATATCTGCGATCTCTAGCATTGTTTGGTTGTTACTCAAGGACTACTAAGCAATCTCAAGTGAGTACATAGACCCCTCTTTTACCGTTTTCAAACGTTTTGGGGTGGAACACATGTGCCTACTTGTTACTTTCATGCTTTCACATCATATACCTGCTATGTTCATTAGTACATTTATAGTACATGATTTCATTACATTTTATGCTATGTATGCCCATTGTGTGCGTACTTAGTACATTGCCTTACATTACATGCTATGTATGCCCATCGTGTGCGTACTTAGTACATTGCCTTACATTACATGCTATGTATGCCCATTGTGTGCGTACTTAGTACATTGCCTTACATTACATGCTATGTATGCCCATTGTGTGCGTACTTAGTACATTGCCTTACATCACATGCTATGTATGCCCATTGTGTGCGTACTTAGTACATTGCCTTACATTACATGCTATGTATGCCCATTGTGTGCGTACTTAGTACATTGTTTTACATTACATTTTATGCTATGTATGCCCATTGTGTGCGTACTTAGTACATTGTTATACATTACACTATATGCTATGTATGTCCTTTGTTGCATACTTAGTACATTGTTATTCATCATATGCTTACATTTTGGATACACATTACATGAATTCACATTAGACATGAACATTTTACTTTGGTAGTTTGGTTTGAGTAAGTGATTAAGTAACGAGGCCTATGTAATATGATACAAGCATGGTGGATACGCCACTGGTACTTCCTATATATAAGTGTTTGTATGGTATTACATATCGTAGCGTTATTTGAATCATTTCAGTTTGGGATATATAACATATTATACAAATAACATACTTTTCACAAGAGATTGATTTACAAACAACTTATCTTATACAAACTCATCTTACATGGTTATTCATTTAACCATACATTATTCTCTTATTTATACATATCATCTGATCTTATCGTTTTTCAAATGATTTACAAGACAAAGCAAATTACAAGGTTCATGACTAAACATTTTCTCAAACATAAGTCATGAATCCTATTTTCTCAAAACCTATGTATCTCACAGGCATTTTTATGCTGACGTACCTATTTTCACATGTGTTTTCAGGAGTTGATGCATAGGACTTATCGAGACATACTTAGGCGGACCTGTGCCTTAGTGACTTAAAACGAGACAAGAACTAGTTAATTTTTGTTATGTACTCTTTATTTCTTGTTTAAAGACAATGTAACTCGCTTGTTTGATGAATAAAACGAAACTTTAATTTTCCATGGTTGTGAAACAATAATTCTGTTACAACACTCCCCGACGTTTCCGCCACGTTTCGTTGTCTCACGTGGTCGGGGTGTGACAGTGTCTAGGATAGTGTGCATGATTTGTTAAAATACTTGTTGATAACTGTTCGGCCAGCGTTGCTAACCGCTCGGACAGCATGCTAACCGTTCGGACAGCCTTCTTCTATGATCTTGTAAACTGTGCAAATTGCGATCCGATCGGACAGCATGTCATCCGCTCGGACAGCGTTGCTAACCGCTCGGACTAGGTGTGTTCATCGAATCGAATATCGAATTATTCGAATCGAATTATTCGAATAATTTTTATTTTCCCTTGAATTTGTATTCGATTCGAATTCGATTAAAATCTACCAAATTCTATTCGAATTCGTATTCGAATAAAAAACCCAATTCGTATTCGATTCTTATTCGATTAAAAGTTCGAATTCGAATCGAATGCGAATAAATTCGATTTGATTTAAATTCTTTAAAAACATGTAAAAACTATCAAAATGAAACATAAATTTTAAAGCAACCATAATGCACAATATCATATTAAAACAATTCCAAATAAAGTATCATAAATCTAAAATTCAAAAATGAGAAGTCGAGAATAACCACTCCACATTACAAGTTAATATTTATGGAGTTAGGAATCTATTGATATATGTGTTACTTAGGTTTTAGTTATGGGCCATGTAGTTGGTTTTGTAATGGGTAATTTTAATACTTGAAATAAATTTTGAAAATAATTTGTAGTATAGCCTAATAAAAATTATATATGTATAACATATAAAAATAATAAATAAAATTGTATAATTTTTATTCGAATTTCGAATCGAATTTGAAATTATAAATTCGTATTCGATTCGTATTCGATTTACTTGACTCGAATTGAATCGAATTCGAATTCATATAATCGAAATGAATTCTTGATAATCGAATCGAATTTAAACAAATTTCGAATTTTTCGAATTCGAAACGAATTCTGAACACCCCTAGCTCGGACAGCATTGCAATCCGAACGGATAGTCATCCGATTGAAAGACACAATTTCATCTAGTCAACTAGTCAAAAAGGAATTCTTTTGCATGTCTCATGATTCGAGTGTCAACCCGCTCGGACAACAATCCGATTGGGCAGTCATCCTTTTTCAATTAATTGATTGACCACTTTGATTTTGTTCATCACACTTTACAACCATCCGTTCGGACAGCAATGTCATCCGAACGGACAGCCATCCGATCCATCAGTACTATCCCATAGAGAGTTTTCCATGTGTTAGAAATTTCTTTTGAAGATTCAAAAATTTTCATCTTCTCTCTTTATGTCCCAAACCTTGTGCATAATGTTTTAAAATGAATATTTTGGCAGGGAAAAGGAAAAGATTGGGACAAGGGCCATAACATCTATTGCTTGTTAGATACAACAAATACTGAGAACATTGTGGTCGAAGAAATAGCTAAATTTCTGAGAGATAGCAGAATTGGGAAGGAATTAACTGATAAAACAGTTGTGTATGAGTCTCATGTGAGAAATTTCTGGAATGCAGCTAGATTCGAAGAATCTGAAAAGACAATTTATTCTGTTGTACGAAAGAAGGATGAGAAAGGAAAAGATATAGATTTACCAATGAAGTTTAATGTTGAAGATCTAAGAAGAGTCTTAGACTTGGGTGATAGTGACAAAGATCCAACCATAATTCCCGAACGTCTAGCCAAAGGAATGTGGTGCAGAATGGGATTTACTGGTCATATCAATGGAAGGATAATGAAAACAAATTTTTCCAGTGCTTACAGGTTCATGATGCACTGTGTGGTTCACTCTTTATCGCACAGAAAAGGAGCATATGATGAGACATCCGATTACATCATGAACATAATCACTTGTTTAGTGCTAAACAGGCCTTACAACATCTCGCAAGTAATTTTTGAATACATGAAAGAAAATATCAAGGCTGGAAATGAAAGATATATCATGTACCCACGTTTCATTATGATGATGATCAATGATCAGTTCAAGGATATTCCGAAAAATAGAAACAATATTATGGATCTAAGGAATATGACTATTGATACAATTGCAAGAGTGACCAAAGGAGATGATGAAAAGGTTAAAGGGATGATATGCAGAATCAGTAGGCCAGATTATGTTGCTCCAGAGAATGATGAATGGAGACATGAAAAGAGTGATTCTGATAACGAAGATGAGAAGATGAGTTTATTGTCTAAAAAGAAAACCAGATGGTGGGTTGCAAGAGATGGAAAGAGAAAAAGAACTCCAAAGACGTCCCCTACAGTTTCAATTCTGAAGATTGTAGTTAAGGGTATAGTGAAAGGGGGAGTTATAAGGAAGTTAGAATTTTAAAATTGTTAAACATCTCTAATGACTTTCTTAATGCTTGTTTTTGCAGGGCCTTCTAAAGAACCTCAGCAAAGGTTGGTGGATGAAAATGTGATAGATCCTACAAGCATTCCACAAAAAGCAATTGATCTGACAAAGGTTACATTGGAATAATTCATTCAGCTCAATGAAGCTACAGCTGCTGCTCAGAAAGATCAAAGTTCAAGTGCTCAACCTGATAGTGGAAAAGGCAAAGAACCTGAAGGTGTGGTTCAGGATGATTCCAGTGAAGATGATTTTGAAGCTACTGAGTCAGAGTAAGAGCTCAACCCAACAACACTTGGCAGAGGTAAAGCTCAACTGAAGAAAAAGCCTACAAAGAAACAGAAAGCATCGGACGAAGAAGACTCTACCTATGAACCTGATGAGTCAAAGAAACAAAGAGGGAAGCGTAAAGCTGTACAAGCTGGGGTTATTCCAAGAAGAGTCCAAGCAAAGAAAGGTGATGCTAAAGTACAAAAGGATCAAGGCGGCAAAGGTAAAAAGCATGTTGAAACATCAAAGGTTCAGGAACCAGAGGTGCAAAGTGTTAAAGTGCCTGAAGTTGTGGTTCAAAATAAGAAAGGTGATGATGATTACGTTGATATCACGGGGTTTAGAGCTGCTACACCTCCACCACCACCTTCACAAGATCAACCTGGATCCTCTCAAACCAAGAATGAAGCCTTTGATAATCTGTTTGGAAGTCTTCCACCTGCAACTGGAGTATTTACAGAAGATATTCCAGAAGATGATTACGACATGTTCAATAATGAAGCTGTGAAAGAGTTACTGAAGAAAGTTGATGATCTTGAAAAAGCTAAAGCTGAATCAGAACGTGATGTTTTAAAGAAGCATGTTGAACAGCTGATGAAAGCTCATGATCAAATTAGAATGGTGTTGATATATCAAGAGGAGTCAATAAAGAAAATGAAGGTTGATAGCAATGACAATTCTAAAGTGTTCGAACTCCTGACAACTGAGATTGCCACATTGAATGTGAAGATAAAGAATCTTCAAGATGTGAATCAGACACTTAATCAGCTTCTCAGTGAAAATGAGTGAAGCTTCAACGAATGAAATGAAGGTGATGAAGCTAGAAATGGAAGCCATGAAAGCAGATAAAGTGGTGAAGGATGAACAACTACACATGTTATACTCTGTTATGGAAAGTCATTTGAAGATGGATGTTCATGCTGCCTTCAATGAGATTAAAGTAAAAAGAGCTGAGGAAAGAAGAATTGAACGAGAAAGACGACTAGCTGAAGAAGCCACTCAAAAGAACAAAAGTGTTATTGAAGAAACTCAAGAAGCCGGTGGGTCTTCAAGTCAAGTCGACGTTGAAATGATTGATATTGAAGATGTTCAAGAACAAGTTATTGAAGATGTTCAAGAACAAGATGTTGAAGATGCTAACAATGAACAAGATCAAGACTTCATGCTGGTTGGTGAGTCTTCTCTATCCTTTGATCTTGATGAAGTTATTCGACGAGTTGCTGCTATCCAAAAGAAAAGAAAGGCAAAAGAAATGTTGTTGTTAGAATGGAAGACACAACAGTTTGTTCTTGTTGGAAGACCATCCACGGTGCCTTACAGCTTAAAAGAGATTGTTCGCCAAGTCAAAATTGAAGAAAGGCGAAAGGAGGCAAAGAGAGCTCGTGGAGAAGTTGTTGATAGTGATTCTGATCTGGGGATTCTTGGAAATGATGAAAAAGAAGACGAAGAAGAAAATGATGATAACGATAAGTCTGATCAAAAAGATGATAAGAAAGATGATGATGATGATAAAAAGAATGATGATGATGATCAAGGTGCATCGGGATTGCTGGTTGAAAATCCTAATGTTGAATAGAAAATTGAAGAGTTTCTAAATGATTAAATCAACGAACAAGAAGATGATGATTAGCAAGAAACTTCTACATCTGGAAAACAGCACGTTGACCAGGTATTCCTCACAAATCCAACTGTTATTTACTTACATGATAAACATGAGGAGGAGCTCGAGGTTAGGAGGTCAAGAGAAGAAATGTTGGAGGAATTGGGATTGAATGATGGAAAATTTAAATTTGATATCGAAGATAAGATACCTCAGTCATCTGAAGATGTATTTGAGCCTAGGTATGCTCATGAAGCTGATCACTGCAATGACGTTATTGTTGAAGATGCTTCAGACTCCTCTGATGAAGAAACTGATTTCCATTATTCTGGAGTTGATGAGACATTTCCTTCTTTCACAGAAATGTTCAAAGATAGAAATGTAGATGAGATTAGAAGGAAAATTGTGGAAAAAGTTTCTGCTGAAGGTGTTCTAGAAACCATCCCAAGAGAAAACCTTGTTGAAGAACGGAAGAAATGGTTTAAAGTGATGTCGAAAGAGAGAAAGACTCTTAGGGCACTTCAGTTCTTCACTCACAACAAAGACATTTCATGGGGTGATATCTTATCATGGGGTTATCTGGAAGATTTGCAGGTCTACGCCATTAGACGGGAAGAGGGTGTACAGTACTTCGAGTTTTTGGCAGATATCAAAACCCTTCCGTGGTGGGATGTAAATGAGTTGGTGAAGACAAAGAACATTAAGCAGTTCTATTATGGATCGGAGGTGAAACAACATGATCAACGTTTGTGGAATTATATCAAGCAACAAGCCAAGGTTGGATATCCTGACTGGGAACCTCAAAGACCGAAGCAAATTGTCACAATATTGGAGAACGGAAAGAAATACATAACGTTAGATGTCAAGCCTCCAAGATGTTTGAAGAACATGCCTCTTAGGGCAATGGAGCAGGATTTTCATGATTTGTTTGAAGGCTGGTTTTACAATGAATCAACAGCTGAAGCGGTAATTTCTTTGTATGACAAGTCAAAGGGAGAGTCGAGGAGAATCTGCTTACTAGACCCGATGTGGCTAGTAAATTGCTCAAAGAAAGATATTGATTGCCTATTCCTCAACAAGATTGTTTATGAAAGAAGAGACAAAGTACAAACAATGCAGTATCAAACGGTCGTGGACGTGTGCTTTGCCCAAGACATCAACTCAGGAAGATATTGGAAGACGAGATGGAGAGATCTTGAGATTGATGAGTTCCTGAAAAAGTATAAACGTGAACAAAGATCAAAGGCTATTGCTGAAAGAGCAGCTGGGCTGGGAAAGCGCAAGATGGGTATCGTGCCACCAACAGATCAAACGCCGATCGAAAAAGAAGAGAACAAGATACCTAAATGGGATCGGAAGTGTGATGGTGATCCTGTTTACAGGAAATGGTGGATCGAGGAAGGAAGGCATATAAGGAAAAGAATGTTAGACGAAAAAGCAGAAAAGAGAAGACAGAGAGCGCGAGAACGAAGGCGCAACAGGAAGAATTAAAGACTATGCTGGAAGGAACTGCAGCTACATCCGAGGGGGAGTCTGTTAGTGTATACGTCTGTAGCTTCCGTCAGCATTTAGTCATGTTTTGTATATTTGTGTTCTTTGTAAACAATTATGTATTGTATGTGTGATAGTTAGAAAGACAACTCAGGAAACGGGACTGGATTGTAAAGTGCTTGACCATTGTTGGCCAATGTCACCCGACGGATGGGCCATCCGATCGGACAGCTCTCAACCGTTCGGACAGCAGTCCGCTCGGACAGCATGTCATCCGTGCGGACAGCACTAACCTTGTTCCTGAGTTGCCTATAAATACCTCGTCCGGGTATCTCATTTAGAACTTTTGACTCTGGGGAGAACTCTGTCACTGTCTGACTTCTACAGGATCTTTTGTACTTTCATAACAGTTGAATAGAAAGATCAGACTGCGTTTAATCGTTGAATACTCTGTCGTACATCTGTGATTTGATTATATGGATTCCGCACATTAGTCAAAGTCGATTCATCTAAGTTCCTGACGAACAGATCCTATACAAAGGACCAACATCCTGCCTGTGTGCTTGTATCGAACGCTTGTAATACTTTTATACATTCAAGCTTTATTTTAGTAATTTCAATCCAATACTTCCGTTGCATATTATTATACTATAATAACTGTTATCCAACCGTCACGATTGTACCCATCCGGGCCCACCGGAGATCGGGTTGTGACAAGTGGACTATCCAATGTCGTCACCAAACTATCTCTGGGTAAGAGATGCGGGCGAAGAAGTAGCACTTTGGATGGAAAACTACACGGAACGCATAGCATGGTATGAAATGACAACGAAGCCTAATATTGACAAGACAGTGCATTATATTAATTAATTTGTGATTTTAAAGAATAACTTATAGGTATAATGTATTCCATTTGTTTTAATTTTATATAACGGAGCCTAAAATACGCAAAAATACGTCAAATACGTTTAAATATGTCAAAATAAGATAAAATACGCTAAAATACATCAAAATACGTTAAAATACGTCAAAATACGCTAAAATGCGTCAAATTACGCTAATATACGCCAAAATACACTAAAAACGTCAAAATACGTTAAAATACGCTAAAATACGATAAAATACGTCAAAATATGCTAAAATAGGCTGAAATACGTTAAATTATGCTAAAATACGTCAAAATACGCTAAAATATGTCAAAATATGCTATAATACGCTAAAATACGTCAAAATACGCTAAAATACGTCAAAATACGCAACTAATGATATCCTACGACGCATATCCATATAACACGACACAATACAATACAAGTGGATTTCAAACAAAATTGTATGTAATCATAAATTTCGATAATCACACGCAATCGAACGTCACCAAAACGATGCATATTGAAGGCATACTTCATAAAATGAAAAAATACGCGAAAATTCGTCAAGATAGGACACGTACACGCGTCAAACCGAGGAAAACACGATAAAAACAAATTTTCTATTATGGCCAATACGATCGTATAAGCCTATACTTTGTTGTATTGCAGCCTAATACGCATCGTATAGGCCTATACGATGCGTATTAAAGACCAAAACGATATAACCCCCTGATTAACAGGGGGTTATTATTTTGATACGAACAAAACAATCAAAATACACACACATACGGTGTACACACATACGGTCTTTATACGTTGTTGATTTCAAGTTCAAAGGCTGGTTTTTTGGGGTTTTTTTCGTTGAACGATGAAGCAATACGATGCGTATGGACCTATACCCATCGCATTGCTTCAAAAATACATGATTGTTTTTGAAATTTATGGGCTAATATGATCAGTATGGGCCTATACATGGGCCTATACGATGCGTATAGGCCCAAAAAGTTTTATGTTTTTTCTTTTCGGTTTTATAAAATATAAAAATATATTTTATATCTTAGTTTTGTATTAAAAATGTTATATTTTAAGTAGAAATTGATGTTATATTTTTTTTAAAAAAAATACATAAAAACTATTACATTTTTTAAAAAATACATAAAAATGTTATATTTTTTTTAAAATAATTAAAAATGTTGTATTTTTTAAATATAGTAAAAAGCTTATATTTAATATTAAACTAATAATGTTATGTCTAATAAGAAACTTTGATATAGTTCTTAAAAATTAAATTAAAAATGTTATAAAAAATATTAAGAAAAATTGTTATATTTTTAGATTGATACGGCTGACGTTTTCGGGAGAGAGCGGGGCTGGGGTGGTGGCGGTGGAGGTGGAGGTGGAGGTGGAGATGTAAGACATGGTAGAGGCGGATGTGCGGGGGCAGGGGCGAGGGTGGTGGTGGCCGGTAGGCGTGGACGTGGACTTGGGCGTAAGCATGGGCTCGGTGGCCCAAATGTTGATCCATTGCTAGATAATCCTTATCTAGCATTCGTGCAGGGGACCGAGGCTTTTCACATATGTGAAAAGTTTCGACAGATGGAGATCGGCGGCCACACGATCGTCGATTAGACGGCTCTCGAGGAGGTGGACGAGGCGGGGAGAGCCGGCAGATGGTGATGCTGCCGAGGACGATGATGCCGATGGTGACCACGCTCACCCACCACCTCCGCCACCACCATCGCCACCGCAGCCGGAACCACAGGGGGTGCCTCAGTACCCCAACACGTTCTGTACGACCAGCTCCATCCAGTTGTGGTGCATGCGTCACAGCAGATCGAGGACCGGCTGCAGGCGAGGATAGACGCCCATCACCGCCGTACTGAGGCGCTTCTCATACGGGCGATCTAGGACGATATACAGGCGGCTATGGACCGTGTTCAGACCCCATTGCCGATACCGTCGTTGTCGCCTGGCCCTGGACAGGATGCGGATCAGGGGGCAGGGCACTCAGGCGCGATTAAGGGGCGGGGCCCTCAGGCACTAGTCAGGAGGGTCAGGATCCAGATCCAGCGGCCTAGGATCGTTGTACTTTTTTGTATTTTGAAAGTTTATGTATTTTAGTTGATGCCATGTATATATACAAACTTATTACGTAATTAAATTTGTAGTTTCAGATTATTTGTATTTGTGATTGTTTATTTTGACTGTTTAGATTGGTTTGCTTAGGTACGTATAATGTAAACATAACACGTCGTGAATACGTCACAATAGAAAATAATACAAAATACAACTACGATACAAAATGATACAGTACAAGGATGATACGATATCATACGACACGTCACCATGAAATAGTAAAAAATTAAAAATGTGATACGATACGCTATAATAACATACATAACGATAAAAAAATAAAGATTTTTAATTCATTAAAACAAAAGGTAACCATCAATAACCAAACCCAAAACACCAAAAACGAAACACAACACCAATAAAATCAAACCTCAAAAAATCAGGGCCTTAATACGTATCGTATAGGCCTATACAATGTGTATAAGTCAGCTGCCAGACAAGCCCTGCACCTCTCAATTTGTCATGTCTTAACTTTATCCAATACAAATCGTATATGCCTATACGATCTGTATTGGACTTTCAAAATGTGAGGATAGACCAGCCGGTGTGCCAATAGAATCCCTTATTTTATAAACACGTTAATTTGAACATCACCAACATTTAAATAATTCAGATATTTGTCGTTTCATGCTTTGGAGAATCGGAGATATTTATCATTTTATGTTTGTGTAATTTGAATATTTTGTGAATTTGTAATTTTAATGAACTTTGGATAAATATATATATATATATATATATATATATATATTTAAACTAAAAAACTCTCACAAATCAGTCACTAAAAAGTCAGTTGAAAATCTTGAACCACAGCATTCGTCAAAAAGATAGATATAAAAAAATCCAAAAACAAAACAAAAAAAGAAGTAACAAAATATCCGATTATTGTAAGTGGTAGGCATAGTGAGTTGCCCACGAGGCAAAAGCCTACTTGCAAACGAAATTACAATCGTCTATATATCCACATTTTAATATATCCACATTTTAAGTATTCAATACATACAAACCACATGAGGGATAACAGTACATGCCCCCAATTGGATGAAATGGGAGGCAGCTTTAATATTGGCAGGCAGTTGCCTGGCATTACTCTATTCGTCCAATAAATTTACGATTTTATCCCGTTTTAACACTATGATTTTGCCATTAATATAAAATTATGTCTTTGCCCCCACTTAAAATAAATTTACGTTTTCGCTCCCAGCTAAAATTTCGATTTTGCCCTTGGTTCAAAATTATGATTTTGCTCTGTTTAAATTTACACTTTTGCCATTAGGTTTTTTTCCTTAAAATTACGATTTTTCCATCAGTTAAAAATTATGTTTTTACCCCTCACTTAAAAATAAATGTACGCTTTTGCTCCCAGCTAAAAATTTCAATTTTGCCCTCGGTTACAAATTACGATTTTGCCTCGTTTAAATTTACAGTTTTGTCATTAGTTTTTTTCCTCATAGCCAATTTATGATTTTCCGCTCAACTTTTCTCAATCGTTTTTGTTTGTTTTCCTGGTTAAATTACAAATTGACCCCTAGTGTAAAATTTCAGTCATGCCGGCAGCTGTCTGGCACTTCCCCGTTGGTCCTTTTAATTTGCAATTTCATTTCTGAATTAAAATTATGATCTCGCCCTCAGTTCAAAATTACGCTTTTCTCATCGTCTTAGCTTTTTTTTTTTTTTTTTGCAAAACTATAAAAGTTTTTGTTTTAATTGGTTGACTCCAATTTTTTTCGTGTCAATGAGCCGCCTAACACTCGATCATTAGTCCTGAAAAATTACAGTTTTGCCCTGAGCCGAAATTTACGGTCTTATCATCGTTGTAGTTTTTTTCCTAGCAAAATTATAGTAGTGTTTTTTTTAATTGATTGAGAATTATTCGGCCATCGCCCCGCAACGCGGGCGGGGCATCAACTAGTTATTATACATATAAATTAGAAGTTGCCATGAACAGTATAATATAGTGATAATATAAATATAAATATATGAGTAAATTTCTGTTTTCGTCCATGAGGTTTGTCCATTTTAACTATTTTCTTCCAAAAATCTAATTTATAACAAATCCAGCCCTGAAGTTTGCATTTCTTAACGCTTTTCATCCCTAATGGTGCTTTTTCATTTAATTCTTAGGGATGAAAAGCGTTAAGAAATGCAAACCTTAGGGATGAAAAACGTTAAGAAATGCAAACTTAGGGATGAAAAACGTTAAGAAATGCAAACCCTAGGGCTGGATTTGTTATAAATTAAATTTTTGGACGAAACTAGTTAAAATGCACAAACCTCAGGGACGAAAATAGAAATTTACTCTAAATATATTCATATATTTATTAGAAGTTGTTATAGTGATTCAAATTTATTTAATTTTTTACTTATTGAAGATAATTAATTAATATATTAATAAAAATTATATATATGATTTAAATATTAATTATATATATGATTTTGATTCGAATTTATTTAACTTTTTAGTAATTCTTTAGATAGTGTTTGTCGTTTTATTTAGATATATTCGATTATGTTACGAGTTTGTAAAACGTCTATGTTACAATGGTATTTGCCATATTAGTTTATATATATATATCGGATAAGCAAAACATGTGCATTTAATAAACAATATCATAACAATTATTAAACTAACAAGATAATAAATAATACGATAACAATTATTAAACAAACAAGATAAAATGTAAACATAAGATTAATATTTACAATGTTTACATCTAAAACAACAAAAGATAAATATTTACAATGTTTCAAATGTAAAACAACAAAACCAAAATAAAATAAGCAGCTACGGCGATGGTGGTGGTGGTGGTGCAGCGCCAGCTCGTGGAGGTAGAGGCGCGCCAGAATGCATAGCAATAATCGCCTCCACGACCCACTACATGTCCACCCGTAGAGCAGCTACATCTGACTCGAGCGGAGCCTGCCTCTCCTCCATCCCCTGTGGAGGCCTCACACGTGGTCTCACGCTCCGTCGCTCGTACGGGCGATCACCCCGTGCATCCTGCACATCCTGTTGCGATTTGTTGATCACAGCATCAACTCCATCACCTCACTATCCCTCTCCCCCGTCAACCTCACCTTCACCATCACCCTCACCTCCTTCACACCCCTGTCCCGCCTTCATCTAGAGTGGCTGCCCACGTACCACTTGGCAGGGTCGGCCTTGAGAATTCCTGTACCCTGTTCGAGCTCGAAAAAAAGCGCTCTCGTGCCTTAACCAAATAAATAATTTAAAATAGTTTTTCATACAACCGCGAACCGTTGACAAAAATATAGCATTCGATAAACAATGCAATTAAAAAAATATAAAATATAGTATTCGAACAAGTGACATACCGTAAAAACTAATAAGCTAATAGCTAACTAACAATTTGTGAAGCCTTCCTTGCATTCTTGATAGCAAATTGGTGAATCAACTCTTCACAGTTTAAATCATACCTGAATTGGACATAAAAAAAGAATACGGGCATGAATTTGACAATCGTTTTTGTATAAATTACCAACAATTTAGTCTTCAACACAACAATAAAAGGGCATGAATTCGAAAATAACGAATCGCCTAAACAAGGGCCTGAATTCGAAAAAAAGAAACATAATAATTAATAACTAATAAGGGCTGAAGTACTGAATTCGACCAAAAAACAAAACATAACAACTGAAGTACTGAACAAGGGCTGATTGGCGATTGATGATTTGATGTTCACTTGAATATGTAATCCATGATCGTGAGACTGAGTTCGTCGAACAGACTCTATGCTTGGTGGCCCGTGGTTGCGTGTAAGACTAAAATCGAACAACAAAAGAGTGTAGACTCTGTGGCTTCTGTGTGTGCAGACTCTGTGAGTTTTTCGTTAAACCAGGTCAGTCTCCTACTCTCCTGCTATACGACGTTTCGATATCCACAGGGCACTAGTTTCCGCCGCACATGGACTAATTGTTTTTTATTAGTTCTTAAAATCATTTGGGTATTGGGCTCACTAACCTAATTCCAATGGGCTAACTAATCTAAACCATATAACTTTTTTTTGTAAGTAGGCCTATGTTATGTTAGTATTTGTTTGACTATACCCTATTAATTTTTTTACATATATAATATTGGATTTTTTGTTAAAAATTACGTGCCCTACGAAATTACGGGCCCTGGATGATGGTCCTCCCCGCCCACCTCCAGGGCCAGCCCTGCCACTCGGTACGACCGTCGTCAAGCGACCAAAACACCAGGACCTTGTCCGGTGGCACCTCATAAGCAATCCCCATCGAGACAGCTGTGGTCCTGCCTACCAGATCAAGCTGACGTGTGATGGTCATATCCCGAGCCACCTGCAGGGACAAGAGGCGCGACCAGTGCTTCGCCAGATGCGTGAGGAAGCCGCTAAAACTAATGTGGCTCTAGGTACGCTTAACAGCGTACTCGGCGAAGTATGTGGCCAACTTGTATGCCAAGTTGCCCCCGGTAAGTAGGTCGTGTAAGAAGAACAAGTCATTTTGCGTGACCCAGCCCCTTCTATCGTGACGACCCGCAATCTTTACGGCGATACTCCAACGTAGGTATCGGTGCAACGGGTCGTAAATGTGTGACACCCGCGCCTTAAGGGATCGCGAACGCGGTGTCGCGAACTCCCCGGGACCAATAGTGTACCACCAGGTCCACAACACGTCAAAGGATGTGGTGGTTAGGGCATCCAAAAAGGCCTGAGATGATGCCTCATCCGTTGAGTACAGACCCAAGGCAACAACAAACTGGGGGAGCCTCATCACCCGAGACGCCCCGCAAAGAGTAAACAACGCTATAGGGTATCCAAAAATGTTGTAAACTCCTACCCCGGGTCTCGGTAAACGCAAACATACATAAAAACTCTAACGTAATCTCCCTATGGGCCCGCTCTCGGTCGGTCTCAAAAAAAAGGGTCACGCGGAGGTAGTTGGCATGAACTCTCGGACCTGACTGATCGATCCAATCTCGGTCAAAAAATCTATATCAATGGTCCGGGGCACATCTTGCTCCATCTTTCTTAATCTACCCAAACACCTGTGGGCAACCGTACCTCAGGGGATCGCGCAAACAAACCATGTCGTCTCCTCAAAATCATCCACAACATCCTCCTCCTCTTGACCCCGTCCGCGTTCCCGTCTGCGTCCCCGACCTGCCCCTCGTCGACGTGCTCCAACCGCTGATGACTCAGCCATATCGGCTGTAAACAATAACAATCACCGATCGGTAAAGATTATACGATTAACGCACACGTATTATACGAAGTGTATACGATCTGTACAAAACTCGTATATACGTTCGTATACGCACGTATTATACGTCTCGTATATGATCTGTACAACGGCCGTATACGTTTCGTATACAGACGTATTATACGTCACGTATACGATCTGTGTACATCAAGTATACATTTTGTATACGGACGTATGATACATCCCGTATACGCTCAAAACAATCAAGGGAAAAAAGAAGAAACAAACCTGAAAATTCAATATGTATACGATCGTATACATCTTGAAAGTTCAAGTTATATACGATCGTATACATTTATACGATCATATACAACTTGAACATTCAAGTTGTATACGATCATATACATGTTACGATCGTATACATCTTGAATGTTCAAGTTGTATATGGTCGTATATATTGTATCCGGCCGTATACACTTGAATGTTCAGTTGTTTTTTTTTCAATTTCAATCAAACAACGAATTTCGTTATGGTAATCTACGCTATTCGATATGCTATACGATACCATAATCTAACAAGTTATGCAATCTGAAAGTCTATTCTATGAACGGCGCTTAGAAACGTACCATAATAGACGAACGAGAAGAAAACTTCACGAACGCTGAAGAACGATATCCAAGAACGATCCAAGAGAAACAGAGAGAATTGTAATGAATTTTGAGGTCGTATGATTGTTATGTTGTCGTATAGCTTATTATACGATCATTTTTTATTGTATACAACCCATATAATGTTATACGGGTCGTATACAACCTTTTATTGATTTTTTATTCGCTCGTATAATCAATACACAAGCACTGTTTTATGTCTTGTATATGGGCCGTATAAAGTTATACGACCTGTATACAATTAACCAATTTTTAGTTAGCATGTTTGGATTTGACGAAAACACAATTGGTGTGTGTTTTGAACATGAAATAAGATCAACCTTATCTTGATTTTGCTTTATGTTTATCAGCTAGTCACCTTTACTCAAACTTTTCATCATTACAATTTGTTCGAACATCAAATAAGATTAAACTTTTCATTAACTCAAACTTTTCATTATTACAAATTGTCTAAACATCAAATAAGATCATAACCAACGACTATAGAAACTGAACAACTCTTATCAACTGGTCACCTTAACTCAAACTTTTCATCATTACATCCAACCTATATCCATGAATTCCCATGTCTTGTATTCATCAATGATATTTTGATATCGAGTTATTCGTTCCTTGTAAAAGCTTGCGCAGCTCGCTACCGGCCTACCCCGGTGCGGGTTGTCGCCAGAACCCTGACGGGGTAGGCATTGGATATTCCCCCTCTAACCTGACGTGAATAAAATGGTTCTTGAATACATGCACGAGCGTAACAGTTTGATGATGAACACTCTGTTCGGTTGTTTTTAACAAGGGAAAAAACGTAGTACAACCTGTGTCGCTTAATAAGTGACAAATTACATTCCACTGGTTAGCTATCTGAATTCCCATGAAAGGCATTAGCAGCCACTTCGGCTTCGGTGCAAACTCCATACCGTTCCAATCCAAGGAGTTTCGAACTAACTGAAACTCAACTAAATCCATTCCTTTCCACAGGTCTTGGTGCCGGTTACACTCACCTAGAAGCTCCCTATGTATTAACGGCCACTCAATCTCATGAAGTGACAAGCCGACCGCTATAGATCGAAACCCACAATTACCATCGCCCCGAACATCTTGAATGTGACTTAGGTATGGATGGAAGCAAGGTGGTATGAACCGTTGGTCGTGCTTGAATATGTTAAACTTTACTGTAGGAACTAAAGGTAATGTCAGTGCCTCTCCCATTGCCTAGCGCCCTTCGCAATCTTGTTGATGAACGTCGGTACTTCACAATGATCACTTCGTGACTGGACAAAAAAGCTATGCCCTGCAGGTTGGGTGTATAACTCTTGTGTAGCAATGCCCACTAAATCACCATACGCATCTGCCGATGACCAAATTGAGATAAAACTGTGTCTAGAAGGCTCCACAAATGAATCAACCTTCCTTTCTTGCTGATCCTTTAAGGTTGGACGACCCCATGGGTTTTTCTTCACGCCTGGCTGTTTGACATTTGTCTGATTGGGGGTAACCATCTCCTTTATCTTCTGAAACATGTTTCTCTTTATCGCTCTCGGCTGCCTCAAAAAATGTTGTTTAAGATTCGCCAGTTCGTTGTCTATGTCGAAGAACTCCTCATCGCACTCTTCTTTTAAAGGTATCAAATCTAGCTTTTGCCGAAAAGGGTCTATCAACTCCAATGGAATCCTTTGATCTATATTAAAATAAAGCAACAAACAAGAAAAAATGTTAAAATCATTACATGATGAAATGCGCTTATTATAAGACGTGGTTGGTCGAATAATGTATTACGATTTTGTATATACGGTACCAATCGGCACGTGCATGGTAGCCCACAGCTTGTAAACAAACGGCACGAGCATATACCATTAGCTGCTTTTAAGATCTCTATTTGTTGAACTTCGTTTCTTAACAGGTCCAAGCATGCATGTGAAACCTTATTTCGAATGAGATCAAAAACAGGTTCGTTATGTGGACCCATTGTCCGGCTCCTGCTTACTTCAATGTTGGCTTTTATTTCAGTGACCTAGTTTTTCATTAGCTGATCAATAAGTGGTATAACCTTATCCGGCGTGTGTTTGGGTTCATCGAGGTATTTCTTCAAGAGCGCATGTTGACTCTCTACCCTGTTGGTTGTGCGCTGCCCGAAGTTTAGATGTTGGTCGGTCAAGTAAGAAACAAAGCGGTCTCTATATGGTTCCAACCAGTTTGAGAATAAGTAGTCCATGTTCTCTGAAAACAAAGTGAAGTGTAGTCAAGACAAGTCTGATAAGTACGATTAATATGAAAATTATTAGGAAACTTACCATTGCATCTTTTGTTTGGCAGTCCTGCTCATATACGCTCGTACCACTAGTTATAGTCATAAGCGGTCATTGAGCTAATAAGCCGGACCCACTTGTATAGAAACTTTTCCCAACCTTCTTGCATTTTAAAACTTGGTTTGCAATATTTTGCGATGTTTTGCTGTATGTGCCACCTACAAAGTGAGTGTCTAGCCTTCGAAAGCACACTTGCACATGCGTTCATGAGGGCCAGATCTTTGTCCGTTACAATTACACGGGGCTCCATAACACCATCCAGTGAGTCTTTCAACCTCTGTAGCAGCCACGTGAAGTTTTCCTCTTTCTCGTTGGCTATGAACGCATGCGCAACATAGAACGAGTTGAATGTGGACATGACACCGATAATCTGAACTAGCGGCATTTTGTACCGGTTCGTCTTGTAGGTGGAGTCTATATGCAACACATGCGGGAAGGCGCGCCACAACCTATTCGACTCTGGGTGTATAAAGAAAACATCCTATACCATTTCGTCGTTTTCAGATGTTCAGTGGAAGAAAAAAACCCAACTGTCATCAAATGGTGGAAAAGTATCTGCATTGGTGTCTCGCCGACTTGCTCAATTCGGCTTAATTTGGCACGGGTGTTGTATATGGTGTTTCTTGTTAAGACATTCCCGGGGTTCTGTTCTTTAATGATAGTAAGAATGTCTCGTGGTTTCATATTCTGGTACGTCAGTTGCTCCAACGCCCTCTCTTCTTCAAGAGTCAGCCTCATTAGGGACGGATGACCCTCTGGATACAGAAAGGGTTCGTGGTTATGCTGAGCATGGTCAACCCTTAGATCCCAACACCGTGACCTCATTTTGTATATTCTGAACAGTTGGAACTCGCAACCTATTTTCCTGCTCCTAGTCCGTCTCACCGTGGCTGTTGGCTTGTGGTGGCCGACACAATCGCACGTTAGCCAAATTTTTAACTGCTGCCCGCTTGGGGTTTTCTCCTAGATCGTGCGTTTGGTGACTTTGGTGTGCCCATTTTGGCGTCCGACTTCTCTACACCACTCCACCAACTCATCCATGCTATCGAATTTCTAACGAAACACTTATATAATGTTATACGGGTCGTATACAACGTTTATTATTTTTTTATTCACTCGTATACTCAATATACGAGCACTGTTTATGTCATGTATACGGGCCGTATAATAATATACGGGCCGTATAATAGTATACGGCCCGTATAATAGTATACGACCCATATACAAGTAACAAATTTTTTTTATTCATATAGGTGAAATTGAAGAAATCGTACTCGGTATGTGTTCCGAGATTAAGTTTACATTGCTTTTGCTTCATGTTTATTAACTAGTCGTTTGAATGACTTCAAAAGTATAAACAGTAATATCAAATGTACGACAAATAAACGTATAAATAAATGTTATACCTAATTGGTTTTAAACTCACTAGGTTGCTGGTCACCGTTTGGACCCTCAGACGGCCCACCACTACGAGGAGGAGATTGAAAACTACTGGGTAGCAGTCCACCACTAGTAGGAGGGGATTGAAAACCAACTGACAACACTGGAAAATAACCAACATAATTAGCTTGAAAGGCATCCAAACCCCAAAGATCCTGACTTGCATCAGACACAAGATTGAGATCGAACAGAACATTCAGATCAAACGAACCCGGATTGTTATTTTGATTGTTTTGATGACTCTCCTGATTCGACTCGTTAGCCGAGTCACTTCCGAAAATGTTTCCCCAAAACGACATTGATAACGTAATATAATTTGAATACAGAGAAATATAGAAGAAATGAATAGAAGTTGAATGAAAATTAATAAGATTAGTGTCGTTTATATAGACGTTTCTACGGAATATTACATCGTTTCAAATGATTAACACACGAATCGAGAAAACTAACGTTGAATCAAATAACTAGCACGAGAATCGAGGAATATAACATCGAGTCGAAGAATATTATGTCAAGTCAGACAATTAAAATTTAAAACGAAAATCGAAATTCGATACATACGAGTCGTATAACCTTATATGGCACATATAAAGGTGTCGTTTACATTATATACGACCAGACAAAAATCTTATTCTCACATGGCGTATGCTGGCACAGCCTTTGTCAGTTGACTTTATTCTATATAAGACGTATAACCTTATACGACCCGTATACACCATGTGAGAATAAGAGTTTACCATGTAAAATTATTAACTCCCAATTTAAAACCCCATCTCCCAAAATAACAAATACATCTTATCTTCTCGGTTTCCAAAGCAAGGGTATTATTATAATCATATCTTTTCGGTTTCCAAAGCAAGTGTATTATTATAATTTATAAGAATTTGATGGCTTTATGTGATGGTAAAGAAACAGGTTTTATATTATTTTTTTTTAAATTAAATTTCTCTTTATAAACTATAAGTGTAGTCTAGCAAATTCTTAAAAAATTTAACTTTATAAACTATAAGTGTAGCAAATTCTAAGAAGACGTTGATGTCTTTCATGCTTATTAATGTTTCTCTGTTTTTAGCTCTAACTTTTCATATTTGTCATTTCAAACTCTAGTTTTCATTTTAACATGATCGAGTTGTTAGTTCTGTATTTTATTGAAAATAATACTTACTGGTATCAAATAAAATGCCATTGTTTATGTTTAACTATAATCCTCTTTCTAACTTTAAACCCACATAATTAGTTATATTGATATATAATTTCCTTGTTTCTTACGTCAGAAGAATATTGTCTAATGTAAGAAAAATTTGTTTTTAACCAATTTAAAACATGTGTGGATGTTTTTTTGGGCATCTTCCCTGCTTACTATACCGAGTGCTTAAGTCATACTAAACCAACTGATAACGACCGAAACTCCGCTGCGTAGCGTGGTATTACACATTGTAACAAATTCCATTCAAATTTTGTTTATTCTTTTATTTTAGAGTAAACTGCCATTTTGGTCCCTGTGGTTTGGCCAGTTTTGCCACTTTAGTCCAAATCTCAAACTTATTACATCCAGGGCCCTGTGGTTTGCATTTTGTTGCCATTTTAGTCCAAAACTCAAAAAGTCTGATTTTTGACTGATTTTCTGACCCTTTTTTGTCCTGTTGTGGAGGGGTAGTTTTGGCATTAAAGTTTCATTAATGTATTTCATTAATTAAAAAAACCATATAATAATAAAATACCCCCTTATTATCTTATTAATGTATTTCATTAATTAAAATCCAGATCTGGAAATAAACAACTGAAATTGAAAGACCGGAAGATGAAGAATGGCTGTGCGAGAAGAAGATGAAGATAAAATGGAGGTATGAAGGTTGGATGAATGTATTTATGATTAAGGTCAGAATAGTTTGAGTCTGTCTTACCCTCTCTCGATCTATACATATACAATAAACACACACAAAACCCATACCTTTTCTCTCATCTCTCTATATACACACACAGAACATTAGCTACATCCCGAACACACACACACAAATCTCCTGCTACTCTCTCGAATCCCACCTGCAAACACAAGAAATTTCATCTACACAAACCACACCCACCCACCTGCTGCCATCAATCGATGGTACGGCCGGCCACCACCACCCCCGTCTGGTGGCGGCACGGCGACAAGACAGAGAGGCGAGGGGAGAGAGAGAGAGAGCTCGAGGTGAAGGAAACGCACCGCCGTGAGCGGCGGCGGTGGTGTGGTGCCTGATTAACTTCACCGATAAACACCCCCAACACCATCGTTCTTTCCGGTTTCATGGACTGATGATGATGTCGAGATGATAATGATGATACGCTGTTAGAGGAAGATGAGGCTGGTGATTTGAGGTGCTGACGGCCGTAGTAATGGCCGGCGACGGTGGTGGTTTTGTTTCCTATAAATTTTCGGTAAAACCCTTGTTCTCTTTCATCTTGTTTTCATTTTCTGAAGATTCCTGATGTTAAAAAAATTCTGTTGTTAATGATGGAGTCGGAGGTGGCCGGCTGTTAATGGGCCTTTGCACTTTACATCAGAATCGTTTTGGCAAGAATGCAGATCGCCGGAGTTTGTTTAGGGTTTGAGAAGATTGAACTGAGAACAGGGGTTGAAGAGGATGATGTATTGTTTATGAAATAATAAGATAATAAGGGGGTATTTTATTATTATATGGTTTTTTTAATTAATGAAATACATTAATGAAACTTTAATGCCCAAACTACCCCTCCACAACAGGACAAAAAAGGGTCTGATAATCAGTCAAAAATCAGACTTTTTGAGTTTTGGACTAAAATGGCAACAAAATGCAAACCACAGGGCCCTGGATGTAATAAGTTTGAGATTTGGACTAAAGTGGCAAAATTGGCCAAACCACAGGGACCAAAATGGCAGTTTACTCTTTATTTTATCGTGTAAACTTCTGTTTTGCTCCCTGTGGTTTGGTCATTTTAACGGTTTTGCCTCAATCATTTAAAAATAGCCTTACTCCTTGATGTTTCGGTTTTGTCGCCATTGTACTCCATCCATATTGTATGTTACCTGAAAGGGTATTTTGGTACTTTCAAATATAAAATAGGGGTACTTTAGTAATTTGAATTTAAATGTAAAGTATTAATATATATACACAAACATAACAAATACAATCTTTACTCTCTCTCTCTCTCTCTCTCTCTACAAGATCTCTCTCTCTCTCTCTACAAGATCTCCCTCTCTCTTCTACACCACCACCATTCACCACCTAACCCGACATCACCACCACCATTCACCACCTTGTGACAACCCTCAATTACAGGTACTGTACAAATTAATTAATTTTGATTATGTGCTTAATGACTGTGCTTGATTACAACTGACACTTTAAACTGCTTACTGATTTATGTTACATACATACATGTGCATCCTTTACATACAGTCACTCCATTTATTTCATACAGACTCTTAGTGACAAACCTGATGCACAAAGCACAGTTAGCACAGTGAGCAGATAACTCAGACGCGTGCTGGCAATGCCAGCACATAGACAGACACTATATTGAGGTCAGTATGAGCCAGGGACAAAGTACTACACCAGTATGGAGTGTAGGGAAGTGAGGACCATAATACTGTGTCACTAGGTGATAGTTTGAGTGCCGAAAGTGCCTAAAACTCATTTTAAAGTACAGAATTATGCATTTTCAGTAACAATTCAGCTTTTAACACAATCCTATTATATAGAGAATTGACTAAATGGTCCTGAATGCTTTCCAAAGTGTTGGAAATTAAATTCGTTACAAAAAGATGCATAAAAGACACGCTGCGGTACAATTTAACACTTTAACGGAACGGTACTTAACCGAACAACCGGACATTACCCGGGGCACCAAATTTTTGTCAGAAACATTATTTTATTATTCTTAAATAATTATGGTCATAAAAATCCCCACACACTATAGAAACATGACATACACTCACTACTCTAGGAATTACCCTTAACCTCCTAATTATTTACCCATTAATTATCAAATTTTACAATTAACCCCCCCCCCCCCTCCATATTTTCGGTTCAAATAAGGGGACCCACCCCATCATCACAAAATCCCCTACTAAATATCTCTTTTAATTTTGATTGGGATGTGATCTTGCCAAGAAATCATCATGATGGTATATAGGTTGGGCTAGATTGCAAGAATCTCATCATATCACACTCTCTCACTACAAATTCACTTCACCTCCCTCACTCACTCTCTCTCTCCCTCTCGGCTGCACATAACCGCCACCACCACCACCACTTCAACATTCATTCATTCATTCCCTTTTCAAGTTTGAATCAAGTGCTAGAAGAAGTCTTGTGAAGCTTGAAGCTTGGAGGTCTTGAAGGAACATCCCACATTGCATTCTCACGCCATTTTCATCATCATTTCTTGTTCACAAAGTTCATCCCTAACCTTTGTGTTAGTTGTAAGTCTTCGATTTAACTCTTGAATCACTTCTACGTTGATTGTTCGAAACATTGTTGTTTGAAGCTTAAAATAAGAACACAAAGAGAAAATGAACTTGGAACCTAAACACAAAATTATATAATGATAAAATCTGGTTGGATTATGTTGGTATAAGAATGCATGTTGTTTGATCATTGATTTCTTGATAAACCCGTTGTTAGAACAATTGTTGACGCGTTTTAGTAACATTTACACTCTAAAAAGCATGCTAATTAGTATTTTCAGCCAACTTCAACAGGCTGTAACTGGATCATAATAAATCGAAAAACGGATTTTCTGAAGCCAAAATTATGTATTTTCGAAAAACTGATCAAATGGCACTAGAATCGTATTTTTTCGAGGTCGTTTACTATTTTTAAAGGACTATTTTTGGACAGCAGCTCAAGCTGTGTTTTTACTGCAGAAAAAGTGTGTTGTATTCGGAGTCATAACTTGAAACCTGAGTAGGATTAGCTCATGGAATTTTACTGTAGATGGTCACTCTTGTCGTCGTAATTCTCCCACTGGAATTTCGTCAATCGGACTTACGATTAATTTTTAGTGAATTATTCCGTAGACTGCAGTCAGAAAGTGACAAATCTGATTGCAGTCGGGTAAATGAATTTCTATAAAATATTGGTAATGAACTGGACCCCGATATTTTTACACAATAAAATTTGGAACGTATAGGACATTCTGTAAAAAATTGGGAATTTTTGGAGAAGGATAACTATTTTATTAAAATGCTCAAAAACAGTCCAGTTTTGACTAATAAAGCTGAAATGACATAAGTGGTATATTGCATGTATGATTGTCGGGTTGGCTATGTGGGAACAAGCTACGGGATATATGTAAAAGAAAATGATATGCTATTAAGCATGGACACCTCTATTTACAAAGGATACTATGGCGAAATTTTCTGAAAATCCTAACACTTAGTAAATATTTTCTAGACTAGTGGTTACTAGCATATTTTAGACTATGTTTTTCAAACATAAAACTCGCCATAATTTTTATAACGAAATACAGAGTATCGGAGGTTGGTTTTATACAGGAATATGGTTAAATATGTATTCTCTAAAAGGGACTTAACAATATAATTCCAATACGAACAGACATATGTAAAGTATCCCATCCTTGGGAAGGAAATACGAATACACAAGTATGAGAAGTATTATTACTAAAATATTGAAGACACTTTAAAACGTAACTCAAAGGCACTAATCAATACTAAGACAAGGAACGACCCGTTCGTCTAATAGACGTTAGACCATTGTAGGTAGTCGTGTTTGCTGAGGAGATTTGGGTTACGAGTACCGAAGACGCAATACTGTGAGTTCATGTCCCCCTTTTCTCTTAACTATTTTCAGTTTTACACCTCAGGGGTGAAATACATGTTACAGACATTTACAGACATTTACAGACATTTATTTACATGGTATGGTTAGCTTAAGGAGGGTTTTTATTACGCGATCCTGTGAGTGGTGGGCATGACACTTAAGGCCATTAATCCTCGTTGTAGGACCGAGGGACATTAGTGATAGATCTATTTGGGTGTAGCGAGCCCCACTCCTGAGTCCGCTGAGTGGACCATGAGGTGACTAAGTGCCCGACGCACAAATCTGCTAGGTTTGAGTCTTCCTGCATCACTTCACACATATCATTGGCTTTGCAACCCAATGGTGGTCTTTTTCCTTAATTGCTACATACCAGGGACTTTTCATATGCAGACATACTTTAAAGGTTTATACATACTCACATACACATGAACTCGCTCAACTTTATGTTGATTTTTCAAACTACATGTATTTCAGGGAATTAGTAAATGGATCTGGCGGGCGTTGGAGTTTTAAGCTGCGTTGTGAATAAAGATGTCATCCATGGTCTTTAAGTTTGGTCAGTGTGTCTCTTTCCTGGACAAGACACGCCTTCCAAACCTTGGTGCTATTTAATATCTTTGATGAGTCCTTAGTGAACTCATAAACATTTTTGTATAATTGTAAAACTCGAATCTGAAGTCTACGTTTTGAAACAACGTTGTTATTTTTAAACTTAAATTAATGGATGTACATCTACTGGTTTATCATATAGCATTGTTTTGATTGTTGCTATGGTATTAAGAAGTCACACCAAATAAACCACGCTTCCGCAAAAGTCAGGGTGTGACACACCTAACCCGACATCACCACCACCATTCCCCTTAACCTCTATTGCTTCAATTTACACTCTCTCTCCATTTCTCTCCTTTTCTCTCACCATCATCAGCCATACCACCATCGACGACTCTCGCCACCGATGTTCAGATTCATCATCATCACTGATTGCCACCACATTTAAGATTCGATACTCCACTAAACCGAGATCCGTTTACCAGATTCGTTGAAGGAAGGCATAATATAAACCCAAACCACTACATGGACTGAACCCTAGATTGAAGCCCTAATTATGTCGTCTTCTATAACCAGTGTTGTAAAAATCGCGACTAGGTGGCGATAAATCGCTAGTCGGCCAGTAACCGAGTAATTTTTCGTTATTCAGTCCATTAATCGCTAGTCGGACCTAGTCAGGCCTAGTCAGACCTAGTCGGCCAGCCAAAAATCGGCGATTCCGGCAAAAAACTTGTATATTCCGGCTAAAACCTCTAAATTTCAGCCAGTTTCCATCCAAACCATGTGAATTTCAACAATTAATCTTGTATACTTAAAAAATGAGTTGAGTAAGAGTTAAAACCTAGCTACTTAAATTATTTACCTATAAAAATGTGTATACGTACACATAAAACTGAAAATTACATATAAAAAACCCGATCCGATTAATCTCGATTAATCGTGAGTAATCCCGAGTAGTCGCTAGTCCCCACCTCACCGGCCGACTAGCGAGTTCTCTAACCTTGTCTATAACCCTAGATCAACGCCGAAATCGAAGCACTATAGTGGTCTCTGGCGGTCAGGTGATGTTGACGGTGCGGTGGGGTGGGGTGTTTAGGTGGTTGCCGGCAGGTGATGGTGGGTTGCTCAGGTTGTTGCCACCAGCAGGTGATGATGATAGTGGGCTGGTTAGTTTAGAGAGATAGAAAGGGAGAAATAGAGATGGTGGTGATCGGCTAAGATGGTGATTGTAGTGGCCAACTCCGATTTTAGGTGGCAGCGGGTGGTGGCATTGTGGTGATGCCTTGAAGTGGGGGTGGGGTGATTGTTATTACAGTATGTTAGAAAGATAAGAGGGATGAAAGTGATTGGGTGATTGTTGTTACAGTAGGTTAGAAAGATAGATGGATGAAAGTGATTTTTTTCTTTCTAATATTTTTATAAATATAAACACATATATTAATAATAAGGTTGGATTTGAAAAGACTGAAATGCCCCTCATGTGAGGGGCATGTGACGATGATTTAACGATGGAGATGGATGTCGTTTAAGACGGGGAGCGAAATGGTGATAACTTGATAAGATCAGGGAGTAAAATGGCTATTTTTAAATGATTGGGGCAAAACCGTTAAAACGACCAAACCACATGGAGCAAAATGGAATACTCATATTATAAAGAAATTTTAGAGTTTTATTATTTTATTATTTGTTGGATTCGATATTTTATAAACGATAACATTTTTGGCATATGACAACATTGTTATTTGGGTATCTTCTTTCGGTTGCTACACCGAGTGTTTGTACTGTAACAAAATGAACCGTTTTCGACTGAATACCCGCCACGAAGCGCGAAGAATCCATCTAGTTTTTCTACATTATGAGAGAGAGAGAGAAAAAATCAATATCCTTATCTTTTTTTTTCTTTTTTGGTTTGAAGTATTTTTCTACATTAACAAAGAGAGAAAATCAATATACTTCAACTTTTTTTTTTGGTTTTGGGAAGGGTAGGAATTTTTATTAAGGAAAGTAGCAAAAAGCTAGATCGAGTAACGCTATAGGGTATGGTCATGACCCTTCTGATCACCATGACCCTCTACGTCAGTATCATGTCACCCACCTTTAATCTACCATCCAAAACCACTACCCTAAGAGTGTAATCATGACCCAAACCACTATCCCCTTATTTGTTTTAATTTATCTTTGTCTAAAGAAAAAGGAAATAATTTCTTGAAAAATGGAAAGGAGGACCATGGTTGCCATGGTTTAATCCATGCGAACCATGATGGATCAGGCAAGGGGATGGTGTAGCCTTCCTTTCATGTTCCTACGTGACGAAACATGTCCCAACCATGATCCCCATACCCTTTAGTCTAAGAGTAGAAATTAGAATGGTAGTATTTCACTAAATGGTATTTAAGGATTAGGAGTGTTTTAATTAGGCTCTTTGTAAAAAAAAATTGTTTCAATCAGGTCATTTAAGTTTATAATTGTTATTCTTTAAACGATCAACAATATAAAAGCTCGGTTATCCAAGTAACTTAATGGCAAAAGATGAACCACATACTCGCGATTGCAGACAACGTTGGGTAGGCCAAGCCCGCCATCACTAGTTCGGGGAAAAACCCGTCGCCCGAATGCCCACTGCGTTAAAACTCGAATGAGATCAGATTTGATTTTGAGACCCCTCTCAAACCCAAAACTTCAATTCCCTCCAATTCCAATTGAACTATAGCTCATTAACTTATTTTAATATTTTAACCGAATATATTTTATCTGAATAGAAGGTCACAAATCCTATATGATATTTCTTTTATTTTCCTTTTTTATTATATGTTGACATGGCTTTAGGGCCGGCCGGTTAGGTTTTACAACCTAGGCACGACCCTAGTGTCACCAAAAATCAAGGGTCTCGAATTTTTAGAAAGTTTTATATATTGTATATGTATTAGGCCCAAATAAAAAGCAAAACTAAACCATTTTTTTTATTATAGGAGTCCAGATAAAATTTGTGTAGGAAAAAATGCCCACATTCAAAATTAAAGTATATACGTAACTGCAACAATCATCAACCATTCGACCCCATCCCAAAGCTAGAAAAATAAATTGTATTTAAACATATACTACATCTATACAATACATATAACTTTCAAGAAAGAAAATTTAACTTCACCAACTATAAATTTTATAATTTATAATTGTCGATCCCAATTCTAGGTAAAGGAGGAGGGTTTTGTGACTAAATATGTTGAAAAAGATAATTTTTCAAAGGGCCTCCACTTCTTAGTTTACTTAGGGCATCAAAAAACGTAAGAATGACCCTCCATGGCTTAAAAAGTGAATATAAATTAAAAAACTGCAAAAAAAAAAAAATAGAGAAAAATATGAAAAGTTCTGTCACAATTTAAAAAAAAAAATCGTTTAGTTGTTCTAAAAAGATTTTGCAACTTTTTAATCAATGTTGGCATTTTTAAGCCATGTGATTATTTAACTAAAAAGATTTTGCAATTTTGTAATCCAAGTTGGCATTTTTAAGCCATGTTATCATATAATAAAAAAAACAAAATAAAAGATATGCTATTTGGATTGATTACATTATTCATGTAAAATATACTGGATTGGTTGAGAAATACCTTTTACCTACTTTTTTTTATATATGGCTAACTTGTTATATATTTATTTTTATGATTAAACCATGTTAAAGCAAATAGAAATTAATGGTTGAGAAAGGAAAATTGGTTTTTAATAAACCAACCTTTGCCCCATTGGTAAATAATAATGCTACCTACAGATTTGGTAGTTAATAATCCTACGTTTCAATATGTTGGTACTCAATAGACCTCTGTTAGTTTTTTTTAACTGAAGTTAGTTTTTAAGTTTTATTTATTACACAAACAGTCCCTGTAGTTATAATTAACTAGTTTTAAGTTTTATTTATTACACAAACAGTCCCTGTAGTTATAAAAAAAAATCATAAAAATAAAAAAAAAATCTAAAAATTAAAAAAAATTCAAAAAAATCATAAAAATTCAAAAAAAAATCAAAAAAATTCTAAAAAAATCATAAAAAATCAAAAAAATTCTAAAAAAATCATAAAAAACCATTTTCGACCCGGACCGTTTCGACCCGGACCGTTTCGACGCGTACCGTTTCGACCCGGACCGTTTCGACCCGTACCGTTTCGACCCGCCACCACCACCACCACCACCACCGCCACCACCACAGCACCGCCACCACCACCACTACCACAGCACCGCCACCACCACCACAGACCGTTTCGACCCGCCACCACCACCACCGCCTCGACCCGCCACCACCACCACCGCCACCACCGCCACCGCCACCACCACCGCCACCGCCACCGCCATCGCCACCACCACCACCGCACCGCCCCGCCACCACCACCACCACCGCCACCACCACCACCACCACCGCCACCACCACCACCACAGCACCGCCACCGGTACGGTACGGTTCGAAACGGTACGGGTCGAAACGGTCCGGGTCGAAACGGTCCGGGTCGAAACGGTACGCGTCGAAACGGTTCGCGTCGAAACGGTTCGCGTCGAAACGGTACGGGTCGAAACGGTACGGGTCGAAAACGGTACGGGTCGAAAACGGTTCGGGTCGAAACGGTACGCGTCGAAACGGTCCGGGTCGAAACGGTACGGTTCGAAACGGTACGCGTCGAAACGGTACGCGTCGAAACGGTTCGCGTCGAAACGGTTCGCGTCGAAACGGTCCGGGTTGAAACGGTCCGGGTCGAATACGGTTTTTTATGATTTTTTTGATTTTTTTAGAATTTTTTTGATTTTTTTAGAATTTTTATGATTTTTTATGATTTTTTTTTATTTTTTTAGAATTTTTTTGATTTTTTTTGAATTTTTATGATTTTTTTGAATTTTTAGATTTTTTTTTTATTTTTATGATTTTTTTTATAACTACAGGGACTGTTTGTGTAATAAATAAAACTTAAAACTAGTAAATTATAACTATAGGGACTGTTTGTGTAATAAATAAAACTTAAAAACTAACTTCAGTTAAAAAAAACTAACGGAGGTCTATTGAGTACCAACATATTGAAACGTAGGATTATTAACTACCAAATCTGTAGGTAGCATTATTATTTACCAATGGGACAAAGGTTGGTTTATTAAAAACCAATTTTCCGTTGAGAAATACCTCTCACCTACTTTTTTAAGATAATATTTCATTCACAATTTTTTCCGTATACATGATTATCAATTCAGTATATTTTTTTAATTTATTGAATCAATAATGACAGAGCAAACTCTTTACTCGGTTTTGCAAATATGTTGGTTCATTGGCGTAATATTTAAACTCGATACTTATCTTAACTTATTTTTTCAAAAGTCACGAACAACAATTTTTTTGATTTCGTTAATGAACTAACATGAATATATGTTTCGTTCGTTTATTTATGTCCGTTCATTTAAATCCGCTTAAGTTGGTTCATTAACCCATCCTTATTTATGTTTGCTTGTTTACGTTAACTTATTTTTGTTAGTTTGCGTAAATTTAAATTCGTTTATTTACGTTTCTCTATGTATTGGTTTATTTTTTTGTTAGTTACATTACAATTTAGTCTAGTTTTATAAGTTTAAAGCATTACTCATTACAGATTAATCTAGTTTTATAAATTTTTTGTCTAATAAATTGGTGTTCATGCTTGATAGGAGTAAATATTACCATTATCTTCGTGTTTGTTTATAATCCTGAAATTGCATGAGCAAACTTTATGTAAAGTTATTTATCTTACAAAAATATAAAGGGAAATAAAAGAAAAACATTAAAAAACAAAAAACGAAAGAATTAAAAACAAGTTAGTTAAAAATAAAATAAAACGTATAATGAGTTGTTTGGTAAAAAAACGTGATATTGAATAAATAATAAAAAACCCCCACCATACAGAGGCTTCTCTCTATATAAAGGAATCTTAATTCTAATATCGCATTCAATCTAAACACAAAATGGATACTCAAATTAAAGTTGCGAATATCATTTCCAAAGAAGAAGTAGCAGCTCAACAAGAAATATGGAAATTCGTTTTTGGCTTCACTCCCATGGCTGTCGTCAAGTGTGCCATTGAACTCGGGATCCCCGATATCCTCGAAAACCACGACACCCCAATCACGCTGGCTGAGCTAGCGTCAAAGATTGGGTGTCCAATGCCCATGTTGCATCGGATCATGAGGTTCTTGGTCCAATATAAGATATTCCAAGAAATAGTGGTATCCGAAGCATGTTTCGGATACTCTCACACGCCTTTGTCTCAACTCCTAACGACACATGGCAAGTTCAGCATGGCCGATTTTGTGCTTTTAGAAAGCAGCCCAGTCATGCTGGCTCCCTGGCACAAGCTAAGTGCTAGGGTTTTGGGCAAAGAGGGCTCCGCGTTTGGCGCGGCGCATGGCGATGATGTGTGGGGATTCGCGGCCGCAAATCCAGGCCATAGTAAACTTATAGACGATGCAATGGCATGTGATGCTCGGATCGCAGTGGGCGCAGTTATCGAGGGTTGTCCAGAAGTGTTTAGGCAGTTGAGGACAGTGGTGGATGTTGGTGGTGGTGATGGGACTGCTCTACGGTTGATTGTGGCGGCATGTCCATGGATTAATGGGATTAATTTCGATCTTCCACATGTAGTGTCGGTGGCCCCTGCATGTATGGGGGTTGAACACGTTGGAGGCGATATGTTTCATCATGTTCCAAAGGCTGATGCTGTCTATCTCATGGTTAGTCTATTCAGTCTTTTGGAATTTTCCTTATTTAGCAATAATCGAATTTACCTACTAATCATTGGTTAATAAGCTAAAATTATTATTAAATGATTTAAAAATAAAAGGTAATGGCAGTTTGATTATTTTATTATAACGAAAATGAAAGGCAGGTAGTTTTTTATATATATAAAAAAAAAAAAAGATTTCAACTTCAGTATATGAATAAACCATGTTAATATTATTTTATTATAATGAAAATAAAAGGCAAGTAGTTTTATCAAATTCAGTATATGAATAAACCATATTAATATTATTTTATTATATTGAAAAGAAAAGGCAAGTAGTTTTATCAAAAAAAAGAATTTCAACTTTAGTATATGAATAAACCATGTTAATTACTTTTAGGTGTGCCAATAAGGTAGTGGTGGAGTGGTTGGAGAAATACCTGATGTTCCTTGCGACTCAGGTTCGACTCCCACTTTCCCCGTTATTTTCTGCGGCATCCAGGTGAAGGGCGAATACGGGTGGCGTCCGTTCGTCTTGGATTGGAGACGAGGTTTCACCGATTATTCCACCGTCGTGCCTTCGGGTGGGTGGAGGTCAGGTTTCCGTGCATCTGGGAGAGACAAGGGGTTGGCGGCTGTCAAGTAGTCGACCTTGACCACCACGCTCGGTGTCACGGTGGTTGGCACGTTCCTTGCCGTTCAAAAAAATTACTTTTAAGTGTATATTCTTTTTGTAAGGATCGAATTCACCGATTAAACCTTTCTAATTAATAGTTGATATGTGGAATCTAATAATTAATAATAGTATCAATGTAGATAACCCACTTAGTAGAAACACTTGCCTCTTAGATGTGGTCCCAGGTTCCAATCTAGGTAGGATGATAGTTTAGAATAATTGGTGTAATAGAGTAGTAGTAATTGCAGTTCAAAAATTGTAGAATAAATCAAGAACACAAAGATCTGAATATCAGGGTTGAGATCCTGTACAAACAGTATTAACTGTAAGAACCGTAAAAACACATCTAAACCATTGATAGTTTAAATTAAGGGTTGATATTGATTACAAATAAAACTCCTATAATTAATAATTAATATTATCAAGTTAGGGTATTTTAGTCATTTAGTCGTTTCCCATAAAATACTAATTCCACCAAGTTTTTTAAACTAAAATAACTTTTATATATTTCATTAATTTTGGAAAAAAAATTATGCCATAAAATCAAGTATTTTTTTATCTTTAATATGAGTACCATATTGCTATACTTTTTATTTATTTATAAAAATGACTTTTAAAAAAGTTACAAAAAGATGTTTTATAATTGTGCTAGTTACGTAGTTGGAATGTGCTAATATGAAAATATATTCTGTTAATTTTAAATCTATAAGTATATTCTTATTTTATTATGTAATACTTATGTGTTGTTATTTTTTATACCTTTTGTGTTGTTATTGGGAGCCTATTTATAAATAAATTTATTTTCTACTAGTTATGTAATAGTATGTGTTGTTTACAAAATTAAAAAAATATATATGAAATTGTGCTAGTATGTAACCGTATGTGTTGTTTATAAAATTAAAAAAAATGAAATTGTGCTAATTATGTAATAATTATGAAATTGTGCTAGTATGTGTTTATAAAATTAAAAAAATAAAATTGTGCTAGTATGTAACAGTATGTGTTGTTTATAAAATAAAAAAAAATGAAATTGTGCTAGTATAGAACAATATGTGTAAATTAAAAAAAAAATGTGCTAGTTATGTAATAGTATCC
>JARYGA010019211.1:0-43432 GCA_030545235.1 Helianthus tuberosus
ATAGCTTGTATTTAACTGGTGGCCATATATAGGACGGTTTCTATAATATTTAAATTTTGAGAATGGTTTTTTAATCGACAGGAATAGAATAGTTCCAACTTTGGATGGATCACATTCAAGAGCTGATTTTAGCATTTTCTCTGATATATTTAAAAGTATAAATTTTTGTTGATCACTAGATGCGCATGCACTGGTGCACACTAACCCCAATTATATAATTTTATTTTACTGTTACTGAGACAGCTATAGTTTGATTTTTTCAATAATTGTCACACTCATTGTTATTAATTTAAATTCAATGTAGCATGTGATATATACAAACATTTGTTCAATCAATAATACATATATATTATATATTTAAGTTTGATCATCAAGATCTTTCAAAATAGTCCACAAGATCAATAACAGTATTAGGGAATGTTGCTTTTCATCCCACTATGTTACTCACAGTCCACTCAAAACAGAAATTACGAAAAAAAATATATAATATATAAATCCTCTGGTCTTTTTACACTAGAAAGTAGGCATTGGGTAAAAGAAATGTTTTAAAAATGCAACCGAAATTGGGCACTTTTAAGCACACATTTAGTGACTTCCTACATATTATCTTTGGCTTTGTAGGAGGGATTAATTACATAGAGCAAAGTATACAAAAATAATTAAAGGGGAATTACAAAAATGGCAGTTGACCAAAATTATTTTCAGTTTTATCAACCTATGCGTCTTTGGGGCGACTTATCATGCCCGGGATGCATCTGGATGCCTGGGATTAGGGATTGATTGGTACAGTACCTGTACCCATACCCGTACCGGTACCAAAAATATCGGTACCAAATTTAAACAAAACTGGGTACCAAATACCGTACTAAATATTTAGGTACGGTACGGGTATTTTCGGTACGGTACCTGCTTTGTTACCATTTTGTTTTTATTTAGTTTTTGAGCACTTGTACGAGTACTAAATATGTAAAATTGACATGAGTACCAATATAGTACGGGTACCAAATAGGTAAAACTGATACGAGTACCAAGACGATACGGGTACCATATAAGTAAAATCAATACGAGTACTATAAATACCATAATACGAAATAAAACATAATACAAAAAACACTTTTAAAGGTCTAAATAAAATTCGGTACCAGTACTCGTTTTTGCCAGTATCCTTACCAATACCAAAAGTACCGAATACCAAAATCAATAAAACTGGGTACCGATACATGTACCAAATACCTAAAATAGGTACGGGTACGGTACAGATACGAGTACGGGTATTTAGAAAAAAAAAGCCCATCCCTACCCCTACCTAGACGAAGCGCACAAGTCTTGATACTCTGTTCATCCGGGTTCGGATAAAATGTATCAGGATCTTAAGGTTTTGTACTGGTCGCCGAAGATGAAGGCTCACATCGCGACTTACGTAAGTAAGTGTCTAACTTGTGCTAAAGTTAAGGTGGAATATCAGAAACCCTTGGGTCTACTTCAGCAACCAGAGATACCCACGTGGAAATGGGAGCAAATCGCAATGGATTTCGTCACAGGCTTGCCGAGAACTCAAAACGGAAACGATACCATCTGGGTGATCGTTGATCGTCTCACGAAGTCAGCACATTTTCTAGCTGTTTATCTTAAAGAAGTGGTTTCTAGGCTCGGGGTGCCGACCTCTATTATCTCTGATCGTGACCCGCGTTTCATTTCGGATTTGTGGAAGTCGATGCACAAATCATTCGGCACGCGTCTCAACATGAGCACTGCTTATCACCCACAGACGGATGGTCAAAGTGAGCGAACCATCCAAACACTTGAGGACATGTTACGAGCGTGCGTGATTGATTTTGGCAAGGGTTGGGAGAAACACCTGCCTTTGATAGAGTTCTCTTATAACAATAGCTACCATACCAGTATCCAGGAAGCTCCATTCGAAGCATTGTACGGGCGAAAATGTTGTTCACCCCTTTGTTGGGCTGAGGTGGGTGACAGCCAGATCACAGGCCCGGAGCTTGTATTCGAAACTTCAGAAAAGATTATTCAGATTAGAAATCGTATGGCGGCAGCGCGCGACCGTCAGAAAAGCTACGCTGATAAGCGTAGGAAACCCTTGGAATTCGCTGTAGGCGATCGTGTTATGTTGAAGGTCTCACCCTGGAAGGGTGTGGTGCGTTTTGGAAAACGCGGCAAGCTTAACCCTCGTTATGTCGGGCCATTCAAAATTCTGGAACGAGTTGGTAAAGTGGCCTACAAGTTAGAGTTACCTGCTGAGTTGGGTAACGTTCATGATGTTTTCCACGTGTCGCAACTGAAGAAGTGTTTGTCAGATGAAACACTTGTGGTACCGTTTCAAGAGCTAAAAATCGACGACAAGTTGCAGTTTGTCGAGGAACCAATAGAAATTATGGACCGGGAGGTCAAGGTCCGTAAGCATAGTCGAATTCCGGTCGTGAGGGTTCATTGGAACTCAAGACGTGGACCGGAGTTCACATTGGAACGCGAGGATCAGATGAAGCTCAAGTACCCTCACTTATTCCCAGCTGACAAATCTAAAACTGATGCAACTAGTGAATTTCGGGACGAAATTCCCATTCAAGTTGGGGATGATGTGGCGCCTGGGGAAAATCCACAGTCATCCTGACCTAACGCCGTGCTATTTTGGATTGCTTATCAAATTTCGGGACCAAATTTCTTTCAAGTTGGGGATGATGTGACAACCCGAGATTTCAAGACCTTTCCTTTACGCGTCACTTGTTTTATATTTCGTTGTACATGGTATTATGTGTATTATGTTGGAATGTTTTTGGTAGTTTAATGATTGATTATTTAATAAAAACCTTTAACGACAAAAACCCTTTTCACAACACTGCTCGACGAATAACGAACTTCGTCATGGGCCTGTTCGACGAAGAATGTAGTTCGTCGCCGGTGGGTTTTTCGTCGGCCCAGTTGTCATCGAAGCCCAAGAGAGGCCCAACCCACTCCCTTTAGAACGTACGTGTATATATGTCGCATAACTGGTGAATTGCAACCCTAGACTTCCTCTAAACCTTGCGACGGCAGTTTCCCATCTCCCATTCGAGACTCTCAAACCCTAGGCACCACTGATCTATATCACATCAAGGTTAGTGTATAAACATTGTTACTCGATGAGTTGTTGATGATTATGGTTCTGTTGCTGTGATATCGTGTAGATTAGGGTTATTAACAATAGTGTAAATCTGATACTTGCATGATGAAGGTTTGATAGTTGATATACGTTAACAGGCTTGATGAAATTGATAATCATGATTGATGAGTTTGTTCCTTGATAAAAGGATAATCTGTTTGTATGATTAACTGATGATGATTAGGAACTATTGGGAATGATAGAATGGTTCGTAATAGTAACAGGATAACTGTGGATTGTTATAGGTGTGTAGAATGTATTGAACTGTGTAATTGATCGGTAACCTAGATCTGTAACTGAAGCTGACTTGAACTGTTGAAACCATCTGATGAGGGGCGACGAAAGATACACCTCGACGAAGAAGGTGGTTCGACGAAGGATTGGTTCTTCGTCGGACAACCTTGACGAATCTTATGGGGTATTTCGTCAGCCATGCATACGACGAAGAATAATCTTCGTCGTGATATATTTCGTCGCTGGGGGGATTCTTCGTTGACGAAGAATCTTCTCTGTTAAACATGTCCGATAAAAAGTAACTAGGTAATTGGATAGTGAACTATGTGTTTAAAGAATTCCTTTGGCTGCATGCTAAAACCAATGAATGTTTACTTACACAGTAACGTTTTGTGCATGATAGAGACATTAACTAGAAACGAGGAACTTGTAGTGACTAACGTGAATCGACTAATGCGAATAATCAATCCAACTGTTGAATGTTATTACGTGATATACACAGGAGATGTGGATTGTTGTGTTAAATGTGAACTGTGTAACTACATAAAGTGACTTATTACGAAACTGATCTTGATTTGGTAACCACGGTAGGGTTGGTTGATTAACTGGAACGGGTAACTTGTTAAATACTGAGCAAATCTAAGGTGAGTTCACTGCTCTTTTCCCAAGCATGCGTCCCGGGGAGGGACATCTGGTAAACGTTCCGGGGAGGAATGTCGGGTAATTGGGGTTTGACTGGAATGTTAAACTTGGGATGTTGGTTAATACACTCATATCTATCATTCAAGTCCCTTCTACCGATTTGTTGCCGGGGAGGCAACGGGGTATTAGTTGATAGCGCTATTAGGTTTGGCACCCTCACACCGTACCGGGGAGGACGGGCGTGAACTAATGAACCCAGTCTTGACCATTGCTTTGATAGAGGCATTGGGGGATAGGGCAAATAATCTGGAGCCATCGGCGGTAATCGAGTTATTAACGACATCAAATCTCTGAAATGTTTTATACTTATATCTGGTAACTAAAACGTGTTAACAAACTTTGAACTCACCAGCGTCGTCTGACACACTTATCTGCATGCTTGCAGTTCGTTAGATTCACGGACGGGACTTGCTATCTGGGAGTGCTGGAGTGGTCATGGGTCGTAGCTCTTGGATACTTGTTTATCAAACTTGCACACTTGTTTTGAATTACATGAATAACTATTTACAATATGCTTCCGCTGAACGTACCTGTTTTAAGTTGTGATTTGAAATTGTTTATGAAATAAATGAGAACATTTATTGATATCGTGTATAGTTCAATGTGATTGGTGGCTTGGATCCTGGTACGTCACACGTCCCACGGTGTTTCCGCATGTGGTATTTTGGGGGTGTGACAGTAAAGGTCTTGGCGATCATAAGGAAATCGGCCAAAGACGGTCTGGCCCATCTATTGCACCCAACTTTAATCTTTTATGGCTTCAATTTATTACCCACATTTTTCCTGATTTAACATTTTCCTATTCTTTCCTTTTTAGTAGAAACACGTAAATTACTGATTATCTAAATTTACGTGTTTAATTATATTTTTAATGTTTGTATTTATACGATAGCTTTTCATTTTAAAACTTTAGCAATATCTTTCAAATTTAGCATCTATCCTATCAAATAAATAAAGAATTTGGGTTGCCATGTGGCATCTTTGAAAATCCAAAGTTTTGGACGGAAAGTTTTCTACAATTTAGGATTTTATATTAAAAATTAATATAACTAACTAATTATATAAGTAACTAACTATTATGGTTGTTCCGAAATATATGCTTCATATTAGCTATCTTATCTTATATTGATTTTGTGTCAAAAATAAATATAACTAACTAATTATATAAAAAACTAACTATTATGGTAGTTCTGCAATATACGATGCACTATATTAGATATTTTATATTTTATATTGATTTATGTTTAAGATGTTAATTTTGAAGGAACGGGGTGTTTGATGATTAGTGATTTGTGTGGTAAGAAAAATGACTAAATCAAAAAACGTTAATTAATTACAAATTTTATAGCGGCCTTATTATGAGTTAAGTTCACGCACAAAGAACCTTATCATACAAAACGTACGAAACACATAGAAAAGCAAAAAAATCGCGGTGGAATTTCGTAGTTATTTGCTCGTAGGATGATTAATTAAAATTACTCTACAAATGATTTTGTAGGGTAATTTTGATCATGTAGGGTGTTATGATCTTGTAGGGTAATTTTGTAAAATATTCTTATAAAGTAATTTTGAAACTTGCAGAGTAATTTTGATACACTTATACAGTAATTATGATACTCTACATAATTACCCTACAAGATCAAAATTGTCTTACAATAAATTACCATACAAGATCATTTGTAGAGTAATTATTATATTCTACAAGATCAAAATTACCCTAAAGAACATTGTACAAAATTACCCTACAAGATCATAATTACCCTACAAGATCATTTTTAGAGTAATTTTGATAATTACTCTACGAGTAAATAATTACAAAAATGTCACCGCGTTTTGTTTACCTTTTCACCTTATTAGTACGTTTTGTATGTTGTATGATGAAGGACTTTGTATTCGATCTTTTGTCACATTATTATAATATAAACAGTTATAGAATAATATAAAAACAATATCATATAAATATAGTTCTTTATAACTAAGTTTCAATTGTTTTTTTAATATATAACACATTAAAAATTTGTAACCACAATCATTTTATAAATATAAAATATCTTTCAAATTTTATGCTATAACTTACATACCCTATCGGAAACTTAAGTATCAAAAAGAATCCCGCATATAGCTTGTGTAGTCGTATTCTCTTCCTAATATGACGTTCGTTTCCATTTTTTTTTCTCAGTCGCATATCAAATCCCATTCGCAAAACAACTCATTTATCCCGATTAGGAAGCGTTTCTGGTTAGTAATGTAGTTCAGATTTCAAATTCAAATTTAATCCTGTCTCTTATTTCAATCTTGCCTAATGGAGTTATATAAGGCTAGTGGGTATGGGGTCCGTCCCCCATGCGTCGAGGACCGGCGCCGTGTTGAACACCACCCCCCCTCCCTGTCCTCTCCGTCGACCACATGACGTTTGAAACGGGCAGAAAACGACAAATATAAATGTGGGGACCGTTGCTTTTTGTACCGTTAAAAAAATTTAATTTTACATTTCAAATTTCTATAAACGGTCATTTCCCCCAAATATATAAATTTCAAACCATTTTTCACCTCCATTCATCATTTTAACCCCTTTTCTCATCTCTCTCCTTTTTTTATAAAACATCTTCCACTTTTATAAACTTATATTCTACCATGGATCCCTTTAACAACCCGAACAATCTCAACAACCCGACCCAACCGAATGTTTTCTCGGTTCCGGGATATTATCCGACGATCGAACCGAAATATAAAAGTGGTGGGGTAGGATCATCTAGGACCATCCTCCCATTTCCACTAGTTTTGTAGGATAGACCATCATTGGGAGGACTATGATGTGGCGTCTACATGGCGGATCATCCTCCAAGGGAGGATGAGCACCATACCCTCTAGCCTAAGTGATGGATACAATATTTTAACTATCAACTAACTACTGTCGTGCCCAATTAAGATTATCGGTTCAAAACTTCATACGACCTAACAATTGACGGTACTTTTAAGTTAAATTAAATCGCTTATGGTTTATCTGCTTATTTTTCTTGACTATAAAAGTTTTATGACGGTACTATAAAGTTTCAGCATAAGCATATAAACTGAACCAATTTAGTTGATTGAATAACATTACAAATTCTAATGATATCTATTAACAGTTTTATGATAGTTTTTGTTCATGTCGTATAGATTTTGTATGTGATTTTTTAGCTTGTGGTGTGTAAACGATTGATGTGTTACTTTGATTACAAATATGATATAATTCAATTCCGACTCTGCGTGATTTCGAGAGAAATTCAAGTTGGTGCCCAAGATGTAGAATATAAGAAAACATGTAATTTAATCACTAGTTTGTTAAAGCTTGATCTTGCTCATGGAACCGGACGATTACCAAAGGTGACATGAATTCGTCAGTTTGTAATTCAAGTTTATGTTGCTTATCCATATATTATTTAATATGTTTGTATTATAAGTTATAATCAAACTTGTAACCCACTCTTCTATTTCTACTACATTTTTATTTTATGATCCTTGCTACATGTTTAAAAAAAAACATTAAAATAATACCAAGTATTAGGTAGAGGATCCTGTAAAAAGTGCTCAAAGTGTGAGAAGTGTGAGAAGTGTATTATAACACTATATATAATACTATACAACACCATATAAACACCGTATAACAATATGTAACACCATATAATACTATGTAACACTATATATCATTATATAACAAATATAACACTATAGGTTGTCTGATAGCATGTCTATGATAGATGTATAGTGTTATATTTGTTATATAATGATATATAGTGTTACATAGTGTTATATGGTGTTACATATTGTTATGCGGTGTTTATATGGTGTTATATAGTATTATATATAGTGTTATAATACACTTCTCACACTTTAGCCCCTTTTTACACTATCCTTACCCGTCCCCCAAGTATTAAACATTTATGTTACAGTTTTATGAATTTATCATTTTTATACATCAACCTGTGTAATATACGGGTTACTAACCTTGTTCTTTATAAATAAGCAACTCATGTGTAATGTTTTGATCATGCAATTTTATATCATTTTTTAGTATCTTTTTTTTTTCTTCCACTCTGCGTCATTTATAAATTAACAAATTACATGTTTAGTAGTGCATACATAAAATAGGCTGCCCGAAGAGGCGAAGATGCTCTACGGTGTTGGGACGTCGCGTTTTCTAGTTAATATTCCCAAATATCATATGCCCTTTGTAAACCATCCATATCTTTGTTGTTTAGGATCATATCCTGTCCGAATCAACTAAAAATGAATGGTTTGAAACTATGAAGTGAGTATTAAAAGATGCAGCAACCTGACTACATAGTCATAAAACCCAAAGCCCTATTGAAAAGACGAGCGCAATTCTCTTCTGATGTTTCTACACCTCCCCTTTTTCATCATGGTATAATGTTCTTTTTCAGAAAAAAAAAGCCACTTTTTTACAAAAATTCAAGTGGTACATTTCCACCAAAGCTGTATAGTGACCTAATATAGAAGCTTCAAATCTGTTAGTTCAATGTATGTAGACATCACTTGGAACCATATTCATATCCCACTGTTCAAAAAGGCTCCCACATGACACATTAACTGAGTGAAGCACTGTTGCAGCACTAACCTTAAAGTGGGGTTTTAGTGTTTTACTCTATTGTATTTACTATTTGTGACAATTACTTGCATCTAGTTTTAAAACCTTATAAGTTCCAGCAAATCTTTGTTGTAAAGATTGAAAGGAGAACAACATGAATGTAGGTTGTGTCCTTTATTATTTCTAGCTGGATAATTGCCAAGTTTATATTCGATCCTTAAGCTGCATGTTTTGTTCCGTAGCATGATTTAAGTCTCACACCCGGGTTTCCCCAAACACTTCAAAGAAACAAAAGCATGGATGCATCACTACCAACCGATGCTTCTGCTGCTTCTGATCATGTCTTTTCTGTTGAAAGACATGATGAGTTGCAACTTAGTCATGAGGACCGCAAGCGAATCACTGAACGAACCAAATGGGTTCTTGATTCGCCAGAGCCTCCTGGTTTTCGCCAAGAGATTCTTGGCTCTATCAAAAACGCCGTTTGTTCTCAGAAAAACAACAAACGCAGTTCGTCACAACCTCCATTGGCTTGGGTTGTGGCCTTTTTGCGTTCGGTATTTCCCATACTAAGTTGGGCTAGGGATTACAAGGCTTCAATGTTCAAGGATGACTTGCTTTCAGGGCTAACTCTTGCTAGCCTATGCATACCTCAGGTACATTTCTTGAGCAAAAGGTACACTCAATTACCAATATATTTACAATTTGCCTCTCTTTTTCCCTAATCGATATAAGTTTGGCAGAGTATTGGGTATGCTGCTTTAGCCCAACTTAATCCTCAGTATGGCCTATGTAAGTTTTAAAAACATCATATTATAAAAGTTGTGTTTTGTAGTAAGAATTCTAGCTCTTTTTTCATTCTAAATGTGTTATATTATTTTACTTTCATAGACACTAGTGTGGTACCTCCTTTGATATATACAACAATGGGGACTTCACGAGAGCTAGCCATCGGTCCGGTTGCTGTGGTTTCCCTGCTGATATCTGCCATGTGCTCCAAAGTAATAAATCCTGTTGTTGATCCTACATCATACACTAAGCTTGTGTTCACTGTCACTTTCTTCACTGGTGCTTTCCAAGCTCTTTTCGGCTTGTTCAGGTAAAAAAATTTCTTCTTTGTATTTGGGTTTAAGAATTTTTATTACTCATTTTTACGTGTAAAGTTTATTACAAAACACTAAATTATTGCAAGAAAAAAAAGAACAAATCTTACTTAGTCTGTTACATTTTATTAAGAATAACTCAAATACTTTAATCACAATTTTTGAATTATAGTGATCTTTATATGGTGTTATTTTTCCATAACTCGTTATCTGCTGTTCTTGATTCGTAGGCTGGGTTTTCTTGTCGATTTTCTGTCGCAAGCGGCTATAGTAGGTTTCATGGCAGGTGCAGCCATTGTTATAGGTCTCCAACAGCTCAAGGGTTTGCTTGCCATTAGCCATTTCACCACAAAAACTGATGTTGTTTCCGTGTTGATTGCCGTTGCTAAATCATTCCGCACTTCAGTAAGTTTTCTTCTTTTCATTCTTTTGGCTTGACATATACATATTCCATAGCCTTTTGATTTTCAAATATATTAAGTAGATTATCCACAGTCCCCAGAAGTCATTGTCAGGATGACATAAGGGAATTACTTTATGTTAAGTTTCAGTTTAAAGATAAATATAATGTTTTTTCTTCTTTTTTTTTTCTCAATTTAACAGTGGTACCCTCAGAATTTCATACTTGGATGTTCATTTCTCATCTTCATCCTGATCACGAGAATTATTGTAAGCAACAAATCAAACTTTAGTTCTTTTTACACGATATATGTTATATATGTGTTGGTTCTTTACTTTACAATATATGTTATTCTTATTGTTTTCCCCTCATCCAAAAGTAAAAATTGCTTTTTATATGTATAATTTTACAATTTTTAACTAGCAGAGTGCCAACTTTATCATTATTGGATGTAAGACATCAACTCACCTTAAAGATTTACAAGATTTATTGATAAAGGTAGTTAAAATTATAGCGGGAAAAGTGAGATTTATTACAGTACGCGAAATTATGGTGAGAAAAATGAAAAAAAATCTAAATCTAGTAACATTTTGTCAAAAACTATCGAATGTATATGTCTATGCACACAAAAAGCCATTGAACTAACTTTTTCATATGTTTTTAATCGTCTAGATACGCATGTGTAGCTAATATAATATATATTATACACGACTTACTCATGACCAGGTTATATACATAAACAAAAATTGTTTAGTTTTATTTTGAACTTCAAAAGACGACGAATAAACATTCCATTTCTTCATTTTTTTTTTCTTTAAAAACTTTTAAGAACAAAAATGAATAATTAATTTTGTGATGCATGTTGTCGCAATATTTAATGTTCTGTGTAGATCTCCCCACGGAAGACTATATTAGTAATTTATAATCATCTACTCTTGATAGTTCAGTTATTTTTGAACAAATTAAATTAGAAAGTTGACAATGGATAAAGTATATGTTAACTCATGGAAAAATACCAGGGAAAAAAGAACAGAAAGTTATTCTGGTTACCCGCAGTCGCTCCTCTACTATCGGTAATTATCTCAACTGCGATCGTCTACCTAACTAGAGCTGATGAGCATGGAGTTAAAATAATCAAGCATGTCAAAGGAGGATTGAATCCAAGTTCAGTTAATCAGTTGCAGTTCAACAGTCCACATCTCAGAGAATCAATCAAAATTGGGCTCGTTTGTGCGGTCATTGCTCTAACGGTTCGCCTTGCTAAAAAATAGACACTTTTCTAGTCAATAATACCAAAAATTTAGATTTGGATAATGATTTATTAATTTATAATGGCAATATATTTTTACAGGAAGCTGTGGCAGTTGGCAGGTCTTTTGCTACAGTAAAGGGGTATAATATGGATGGGAATAAAGAAATGATAGCTATGGGGGTTATGAATATTACTGGATCTATGACTTCTTGCTATGTTGCCTCAGGTACATTTATTACATATTGTTGATATTTTCTTGCTATAATTTCAACTTTCTTGCTATAATTTCAACATCATAAACTAATAAAAAAACTTGAAAAGACATACAAAAATCAGTTAACTTATATGCTCGATTCCAATTTGATTATTCAGGTTCATTTTCGCGCACTGCTGTAAACTTTTTCGCTGGCTGTCAAACAGCAGTGTCTAACGTAGTCATGGCCATCACGGTGCTCTTAATGCTACAATTTTTAACGGGGCTACTGTACTACACTCCGGTTGCCATTCTATCCTCGATTATCTTATCAGCACTACCGGGACTAATCAACTATACTGAAGCTTATAATATCTGGAAAGTTGACAAACTCGACTTTTTGGCTTGTGCCGGAGCTTTCTTTGGTGTGTTGTTTGCTTCGGTAGAGATAGGTCTTATGGTTGCGGTAAGCATTCTTCACCTTTACCGTCTAAATTAATTTATATATATATATGATAAGGATCGATGCGGAACACTATTTTGTGTAAGGGTGTGCCTATTGGCACACTAAAGTGCCTATTGGCACACTAAACCCTAGCAAAATTAGGGTTTATCTACGCAGCGTATTGGTCAATACGCAGCGTATAGGGTTAACCCTCTACGCTGCGTATTGACCAATACGCTGCGTAGATAAACCATGGATCTCAGTGCCTGATAACCAATCATTGCACAGAAAACAAGGGTCATATAGGCTGCGTAGGGACCTCTAAGGAGCGTATATAAAGCTCCATTTTTGTATTTTTTTATTATGTATTCCTTTGTTTATTTATAAAAAAAAAGAAAATTATTTATAAAAAAACAATATTATTGGTAAATAATACAAATATAAATTATAAAAATAAAAAATAATATAAATATTATGAATTATAAAAATTAAAAAAGAAAATTATTTATAAAAAAACAATATTAATGGTAAATAATACAAATATATTGTTTTGTTATCATTTAAATTAAATTATCGTATTCCTTTGTTTATTTATAAAAAAAAGAAAATTATTTATTAAAAAACAATATTATTCGTAAATAATACAAATATATTATATTGTTATCGTTTAAATTAAATTATCTTATCGTATTGCATCGTATCGTATCGTATTGCATCATATCGTATCGTATAATGTATAGTATATAAGTCTCGTATAGAGGCCTATACGGGTGTTATTGTATAGTATAGTATAGTATCGTATCGTATCGTATCGTATAGTGTAGTATAAGTCTCGTATAGGTTTCCTATAGGTCTTGTATATGCATATAGGATTAGACGGGACCTAAACCACACCTATACGATACGATATCACACTTATAGGCTTATACGAGGTTAATACGTGACCTAAACCACACCTATACGATACGATATCACACTTATAGGCTTATACGAGGTCAATACGTGACCTATACGACGCTATACGATACGATATCACACTTATAGGCTTATACGAGGTCAATACTTAACCTATACTACGTTATACGATACGATATCACACTTATAGGCTTATACGACGTCAATACGGGACATATACTATGCTATACGATACGATATCACACTTATAGGCTTGTACGAGGTCAATACGTGACCTATACTACACCTATACGATACGATATCACACTTACAGGCCTATACGGGACATATACTACGCTATACGATACGATATCACACTTATAGGCTTATACGAGGTCAATACGGGACATATACTATGCTATACGATACGATATCACACTTATAGTCTTATACGAGGTCAATACGGGACATATACTATGCTATACGATACGATATCACACTTATAGTCTTATACGAGGTCAATACGTGACCTATACTACACCTATACGATACGATATCACACTTATAGGCTTGTACGAGGTCAATACGGGAACTAAATCACACCTATAGGCCTATACGGGTGTTTTATCGTATCGTATAGTATCGTATCGGGTGTTATTTTCCATTTTTTTTATAAATAAACAAAGGAATACACAAAAAAAAAATACAAAAATGGAGCTTTATATACGCTCCTTAGAGATCACTACGCAGCATATAAGACAAAAATGACACAACTACCCTTGTATTTGGCGTCGTATAGCCTCAATACAAGGGCATAAATGACATTTTCAGACCTTTACATACGCTGAGTATTGGTCAATACGCAGCATATATAAACTATAAGGGTTAAAAAGATAATTTTACCACAGGTTTGGGGTTAAAAATAATTTTACCACCCTTTAAATACGCTGCGTATTGATCTATACGCAGCATATATAAAGGTCTGAAAATGTCTTTTATACCCTTGTGTTCAGGCTATACGAATCCAAATACAGGGGTAGTTGTGTCATTTTGGTCTCATACGCTGCGTAGGGACCTCTAAGGAGCGTATATAAAGCTCCATTTTTGTATTTTTTTATTGTGTATTCCTTTGTTTATTTATAAAAAAAAGAAAATTATTTATAAAAAAACAATATTATTGGTAAATAATACAAATATAAATTATAAAAATAAAAAATAATATAAATATTATGAATTATAAAAATTAAAAAAGAAAATTATTTATAAAAAAACAATATTATTGGTAAATAATACAAATATATTGTTTTGTTATCGTTTAAATTAAATTATCGTATTCCTTTGTTTATTTATAAAAAAAAAAAAGAAAATTATTTATTAAAAAACAATATTATTCGTAAATAATACAAATATATTATATTGTTATCGTTTAAATTAAATTATCTTATCGTATTGCATCGTATCGTATCGTATCGTATTGCATCATATCGTATCGTATAATGTATAGTATATAAGTCTCGTATAGAGGCCTATACGGGTGTTATTGTATAGTATAGTATAGTATCGTATCGTATCGTATAGTGTAGTATAAGTCTCATATAGGTTTCCTATAGGTCTTGTATATGCATATAGGATTAGACGGGACCTAAACCACACCTATACGATACGATATCACACTTATAGGCTTATACGAGGTTAATACGTGACCTAAACCACACATATACGATACGATATCACACTTATAGGCTTATACGAGGTCAATACGTGACCTATACGACGCTATACGATACGATATCACACTTATAGGCTTATACGAGGTCAATACTTAACCTATACTACGTTATACGATACGATATCACACTTATAGGCTTATACGACGTCAATACGGGACATATACTATGCTATACGATACGATATCACACTTATAGGCTTGTACGAGGTCAATACGTGACCTATACTACACCTATACGATACGATATCACACTTATAGGCCTATACGGGACATATACTACGCTATACGATACGATATCACACTTATAGGCTTATACGAGGTCAATATGGGACATATACTATGCTATACGATACGATATCACACTTATAGTCTTATACGAGGTCAATACGGGACATATACTATGCTATACGATACGATATCACACTTATAGTCTTATACGAGGTCAATACGTGACCTATACTACACCTATACGATACGATATCACACTTATAGGCTTGTACGAGGTCAATACGGGAACTAAATCACACCTATAGGCCTATACGGGTGTTATATCGTATCGTATAGTATCGTATCGGGTGTTATTTTCCATTTTTTTATAAATAAACAAAGGAATACACAAAAAAAATACAAAAATAGAGCTTTATATACGCTCCTTAAAGATCACTACGCAGCATATAAGACAGAAATGACACAACTACCCTTGTATTTGGCTTCGTATAGCCTCAATACAAGGGCATAAATGACATTTTCAGACCTTTACATACGCTGAGTATTGGTCAATACGCAGCATATATAAACTATAAGGGTTAAAAAGATAATTTTACCACAGGTTTGGGGTTAAAAATAATTTTACCACCCTTTAAATACGCTGCGTATTGACCTATACGCAGCGTATATAAAGGTCTGAAAATGTCTTTTATACCCTTGTGTTCAGGCTATACGAAGCCAAATACAGGGGTAGTTGTGTCATTTTGGTCTCATACGCTGCGTAGGGACCTCTAAGGAGCGTATATAAAGCTCCATTTTTGTATTTTTTTTATTGTGTATTCCTTTGTTTATTTATAAAAAAAAAGAAAAATATTTATAAAAAACAATATTATTGGTAAATAATACAAATATAAATTATAAAAGTAAAAAATAATATAAATATTATGAATTATAAAAATTAAAAAAGAAAATTATTTATAAAAAAATAATATTATTGGTAAATAATACAAATATATTGTTTTGTTATCGTTTAAATTAAATTATCGTATTCCTTTGTTTATTTATAAAAAAAAGAAAATTATTTATAATATTGTTTTTTTATAAATAATTTTCTTTTTTAATTTTTATAATTCATAATATTTATATTATTTTTTATTTTTATAATTTATATTTGTATTATTTACCAATAATATTGTTTTTTTATAAATAATTTTCTTTTTTTTTTATAAATAAACAAAGGAATACACAAAAAAATACAAAAATGGAGCTTTATATACGCTCCTTAGAGATCACTACGCAGCATATAAGACAAAAATGACACAACTACCCTTGTATTTGGCTTCGTATAGCCTCAATACAAGGGCATAAATGACATTTTCTGACCTTTACATACGCTGAGTATTGGTCAATACGCAGCATATATAAACTTTGTGAAAAAATGATCCCTCAAACCTACCAAAATGACCCAAAAAAGTCTAATGGTTTATATACGCTGCGTAGAGAGCTATACGCAGCGTATATAAACCTTGTTTTCTGTGCAATGATTGGTTATTAGGCTCTGAGATCCATGGTTTATATACGCTGAGTATAGGTCAATACGCAGCGTATAGGGTTAACCCTATACGCTGCGTATTGACCAATACGCTGCGTAGGTAAACCCTAAGTGTGCAGATAGGCAAACTGGGTGTGTAGATAGTTAGGGCCTTGTGTAAACAGGTAAAACAAAATATATCATTCACTTTTTCAATTTTAGAATAAACGGAGAGTAATAATAAAAAGTAATATTGTTTGTTCGTCTCGCCTAATATTATATATGTATATGTGCGCGCGCGCGCATGCGTATGTTAATGATTATAAACTAAATTAGTTTTATGGTATTTATGTACAAAAACATATACGTACATTTATATGTAAGAAGTATAGATTTAAAAGATATATGTTATTAATCAAAAAATTAAACGAGTTTGGTTTGGTTTTTTTTTTTTATGGTGGTATAATTTAGTGTTTTGTCACCATAATTTTTAAATTAATTAAAATAACGGTAGTATCTAAAAGTGCAAAATTCTAAAAGTTTTGAGACTGTTGTGTGATCATACATTGGTACTTGTTGATTTTATTATACACTTAGATTTCAAAATTTAGATGATAATTTTTGTTTGAATTTAACAGAGAAAACGATTGATCAATTATTATTTATGTTCGAGTCATCATAAAAGTATTCGGCTATCATGAAAAATTGTTCTTTAAGTAAACAAATAACTTTCTTCGATAGTTACAGTTTTAATGGGAAGGACAATTTTTTGTAAATAGAGATCATCAAAACCCCTCTTTCAAAACAGAGTAAAATGCAAAGTGGTTCATGAGTTTAGGTTATTTTTTCACTTCAGTCTAAAAATGATTTTTTTTGTATCTAAAGGTTTCATTTTTGCTGTCATTTCCATCCAAATGGTAGATTGGGCTAGAAATTTTTGTTAACCTCTCCTTTTTTTGTCGTTGTCCTTATTTAAATGAAGGTTATATGTTTTAGGTGTTTTTATTGAAGAAAACGACAAAAAAGGAGGAAAGGTTAACAGAAATTTTTAACTCAATTTACCATTTGGATGAAAATGACAACAAAAATAAAATCTTAAAGACCAAGATACAAAAAATTTTATTTTTAGTTTGAAGTGACAAAAGTGATATAAACTGAGTGAGTGACCATTTTAGCATTTTACTCTCCAAAACAAGAAAAAAGCACAAAAGGGAAAATACATATGAGAGCTATCGAAAAAATTGTACAAAATGTTCCTTTTATTTCCAGTTATATTATCTACCTCAAAAGTCACCATCAAATATGCTTTCTAGTTTTACTTTATTCATCACGCACAAACAATTTTCACAACTGATTTATTATCTTGTAGGAATGTTTTGAATTGCGAATTAATTCAGTTAATCCACTTTTTTCAATTCTATAATGAACTCAATATTTAATTTCTAGCATTATGTATATTTTCACAACCGGTTAAAACAAAGAGTAATCTTATGAATAATGTTTAGTGATATTTTTATGTTTCAATTCTAAATAGTAAGTAAGTTTGATAATTATCTGTTTCTGGCTCACTGACTTTGAACCTGATGTGAAAATTATAAAAAAAAATTAATCAATATTTACATTAAAGTAGTTTTACTGATGAAAATTTTGAATAACTTTATAAAACAATATAAAAATTTTCTATGATTTTTACGTTATTAAAAAGTGTGAGGCCTTTAATGAATGTGACAATCTACTTATTAAAGAAGTGAAGACTGAAAATTTATGAGTTGCTTCCATCCATGAAATTTTATCCAGTAGTATGATGCATTATTAAATTCTAATGGGAACTAATAGTTGAATACAGTATCCAATTTGAGCTAGGTTCATAAAGGACCACAAAAAGAAAGCTAACCACAGTATCAAAGTTGACCTAGGTTCCGGTGTTAAATATATATTTATTTTTCCAAAAGAAATAGATATGAATTTTGTTTGAACCACAAATTTGGATCATTGGCGGACCACTGAAGTGTCATCATGCTACCAGCAGAACCACTTGATCATATCCATCTCCACTAGGCATAACTCTTATACACCTATTCAATAGGAAACCTAATAAATAAGGAAAACCTTTGTGGGAATCGAATTCATGACCTATTCGTCCCAAAGGCTTATCTTATCCCACTCCAAAATGTCACTGGTCTATATAAAGGCATATGAAATATAATCAATGCCTTTAAAACAGAAAATATGGTCAAGTCCTTTTCTCATTGGAAAACATAACTTTGTTCTGAATTATTTAAGATTTTGTCATTCAGTTTCACTTTTAGTAAATTTCCTTAAATTTGAACTAGATATCATGCAAGTATCATCAAACTTTAATGCCAAAAAGCTATTAGTTTTTAGATTATCAAGAGTAACGATTTATATATTGATTAATAATTGCATCCTTTATATGACAGATTGCTGTTTCATTTGCTAAGATAATTCTCAATGCACTGCGCCCTCGCGTGCAAGAACTAGGGAGGCTTCCGGGAACAGATATCTTCTGTGAAGTTGATCAGTATCCTGTCGCACAAGCGGTTCCAGGTGTTCTAATAATCCGACTCAATTCTGGCTTGCTTTGCTTTACAAATGCAAATCCCCTCAGAGATAGGTACATGTTTGATATATAAGCTATGTGTACAGGAAGAATATTCATTTAACACAACTACACCCTTTTGAGACAAGCAACTACAAGTCCTTATTCAAATCATTTATTTTGCTCTCAAATAATTAAGAGTAATCTGCCATTTTGGTCCCTGAGTTTTGGTTACTTTTGCCACTTTAGTCCAAAACTCAAACCTTTTGCATCTGGGTCCCTGTGGTTTCAGTTTTATTGCCATTTTGGTCGAAAAATGAAATCAGGTCATACTTGTCTTATAAAATCCTGCAATTTTGTCATTTTCCTCAGGGGCAAATCAGGTCATATTTGTCTTATAAAATATGGTATTTATTTATAAAAAAGAAATGATCATTTTGCCCCTGCAGAAAATGACAAAATAACAGGATTTTATAAGACAAATATGACCTGATTTCATTTTTGGACCAAAATGGCAATAAAACTGAAACCACAGGGACCCAGATGCAAAAAGTTTGAGTTTTGGACTAAAGTGGCAAAATTGACCAAACCACAGGGACCAGAATGGCAGTTTACTCAATAATTAAATAAACAGTTTCGATATATAATCCCATTATTGTTGAACAAAAGGGAAGGGGATTATAAGCCGTTTTAATAAGCAATCCCAGACACCCCTTAGTAATCTTGATTAATCATTTAGGATATTGAATTGGGTAGCCGAAGATAACGGAAAAGAAGACATTAAAAGACCAATCAGTGGAATAATCCTCGACATGTCTAGTAAGTGAATTTTGTCCCTGCTATATGACAGAACTATATGATTCTGGGTCAAATAATCTGGATGTGTTCAGGGACTAATATCTCTAACTATAGGTGTCACCAACATTTTATTTTATGTTCATTGAGAAATCAGTATTTAAATCATAGATAGTCATTTAGTTTGTCAAAAGATAAGTAATAACATGTATAAACAAATGTCAAAATGTAAGTATGTGATGAAATCAGCTGTACTAAGTAATGCACACAATGGGCACACGTAGCATAAAATGTAATGAAATCATGTACTATAATGTACTAACGAACATAGCAGGTATATGATGTGAAAACATGGAAAGCATGAAAGTAACAAGTAGGCACATGTGTTTCACCCCAAAACAGTTTGGAAAACAGTAAAAGAGGGGTCTATGTACTCACTTGAGATTGCTCAGAAGTCCTTGAGTAACAACCAAACAATGCTAGAGATCGCGGATATCAAACGGCACCTAATATAGGTAACTATGTTAATTAACCGGACCTAGATTGGAAGATCGAATAGCATGAGGGTTTGTAAACCAAACGAGTGTGGAGACTCGTGTGATATGGTTTAACAAAGCCTACATACTAAATGAAACCTAACCTGAGTGCTTTCGACCCATTACGACCCGTTTAGGTAGCTTATGCTACTTTAACGCGTCGTGCGCGTGAAACGCGTTCGGACCGTCTAACTAGTCCTATGACAAGTGTTATATGCCTAAACATGTTACATAATCAGTTATGTGACAAAGGTTTAGGTTACATATGCTTAATTACCAATTATACATGAAAAGGGTATTCTGGTAATTTACCTAAGGCATATAAACTACCTATCATACAACTACTTAAACGATGTGACCATAGGGTATAATCTCGGAAGGTTATTCCCTACCTACTATGGTCACCTAAAGTGTTTGGTCGGATCCTAATGATCGACCAAATGGGTCGGGTTCGAAGGTATAGGCGATTTATCAGATCGCCTACCCTACGACCCTAGACAACGTGGTAATCAGTGGGCATAGTCCCAAGGGACTATAACCAACGTGATTACACTCACGTTGCGAAGTTCAAACGAACTTCGCATTGACCATTACTGGTCAACGCTGAAAGTCAAACAAAGTTTGACTTTCTGACTCGAAAAAGCAATAAAATAAGGAAAAGAACGAAAGAATACTTACGAAGGTTCCCCGAATACTAACCTCGATTCAAAAATCTCAGGTATGAAACAATAGTTTCAACTTAGAGTTTCTCAAATCAAAGTTCTTGTGATTTTAGCAATGGGGGTGGATGGGTATTTATAGGAATACCCGAACCGTTAAGATCGCTTTTCGAATATCGTGCCTTAATCGTATCCGTACAAGTGTCGGAAAGTTATGGTGCCTAAATTCCATCCTTATCCGCTGACTAAGCATGTTAGAATGTGTGGTTGTGAATTAAACAGCTGCTAATACGTCGAATCTGGTCCCGAAAGTGAAAAACTGATGTTTCTGCATGTTTTCTGTCCAGAATAGGCAGTCGCGTAGCGCGACTGGTAAGCCTATAGGGCTCGCGCTACGCTAGCACCCCCCTGTTTCAGAAATCTTTCAAAAGTGGCAGGAATGGTCCCTGCACGTGTTTAAGGCCTTTTTCGATGCGTTTGAACCCCGTTAACCTCATTTTAAGGCTCTAAAATGAAGTTAAAGTATAGGGAACTCAAAACATGCTCAAAAATATGCCGGAGGTTGGTTCGTTTGGCCGTACGAACGCTATGTTCGCTTAATTACGACGGAATGCGCATAAGCGCGAAAAAAACGATCCAAATGACGCGACGAATGGATTTTTCTTATGGCGAACACTAAAATATAATATAGTCATGCTTACATAAATTTTTGGATGTCCGGATATATTCAGAACGTAAGTTATGCGCGAAAATGCAAACTTGTGCACTTTTTGACACTTTTAGTCCCTGAATGACCCAAAAGTTTATTTTAGCACACCGAACCCCTCAAAGCCTATTTCTAAGCTATGTAAAGGATATTTAAGGTGTGTTTAACTTATGGCCATGTTCCGGAATGTCTGTTACAGTTCAAATTGGCATACTTTCGCAGTTTGTCAAATTTAGTCCCTGTAAGCGAATAAACTTTGATTTCACCATACCAAACCTTCCAAAACTTATATCTAAGTTATGTAAAGGTTATTTAAGGTATGTTAAGCCTATTTCACTATTCTGTAGTGTTCGTTGGATTTAAACTGGTTATATTTACGCATCAGTGCGCGTATAACCTTCCAGAAAGCGATTTAGAGCTTGAAATCGAACAAGAATTGATATGTGTAAACGATACACATATTTTTACAAATCCCAAGTATGAAATACAATATTTCATTGGTTTGAAATGTGTTTGATGGTTGAAGTGACACAGGTGTTACACAAACCTTTTAGACCCTTTTATTTCCATTGACTCTTTCATGTTTGTCTTTAATGCAACAAATGCATTTTGAGCCTCATCAACCTTTTTGGAACCATCTGGCCTTGGGATTTCTACAACCAGTTTAGTCATTGGATCTAGTTTAATGTATAGACCATCTTTTCTCTTTTTACCCTTCTCCCCCTTTTTGGCATCATCAAGGGTTTCAACAAAAAATGATTGAAGGAGGAGCAGTGCCAGTAGTTTGAAGCAAATGAGCTTTTATGGCTTTAATATCTGCTTGATTATCTTTGTACCTAGCTTCCATGACATTTCTAACCATTTGAAGCTGAACTTCATGTTGTTGATCTGCATACTATCTTTGTTTGTGAAACAAAGGTTGAAACAGATGACATAGCTCAGCAGGGGATGGAGCAGATGTTGCAGCAGTGGGTGTAGCCTTTTGAGCTTGTAACAACTGTTGCAGCATAGATTTGATTTCTGCAACAGATGTGTCAAGTTGATCAACCCTCTTCGTCAATTCCTTGTATTTTAAAACATCACCTAAGTTAATTGGATCATCTGATTTCCCACCGGCAGTGGTTGTATCAGCAGTTGACTTATGAAAAGTTTCCAAAAAGTCATCTACTCATGCCCCTTGTTCTCGGTAATGGGGACTTCCTTCTTCAATAGAGGTTACCATTTTAAGGTTACCTGTGTATAAAGGATACACACCAGTAGACACTATGGTTCCCAAAGAAGAAATTGCCTTCAAGGGAGTCTCACTAATGAAACTACTGTCCAGGTGTAAACCAGTGGGTTCAACACCTGTAGTAGCTGCTCCACTTGAACTACTGATAGGAATTACTTGTAATTCCTATAGTATAGCCTCCTCAACTGTTGTTGGGTTAGCAATGATAGAGACACCAGACTCAGTCACTTGTTGGGGTATATTCTCATTGACAGGTGATTGAGAAGAACTGATTTGTGTCTGGGCTATATCAAGTGCATCTAACAGAGGTATCATTGATAGTGGATGTTGTGTAGTGAGGATAGGGGTAGAAAGAGAATTTGACCCGGGGGCTGGGCTGTGGAAGATAGATTCAACTGAATCCATTACTTCATAATGTGTTGTCCCTATGGATACAACCTGATCCTTTTGAGAGGATGCATGAGGAGTTTTAGGCTTAGGTTGAGATCTTTCTTCCATCTGTTGTGAGGAAGTAGCAGCAGTGGTTTCAGGTGACTTTTGTGTTGTCACAGGTGTTACCTCTGGGATCTAATATTCCAGAGTTACCTTTTTGGTGGGTTTGGGGGGATTTTGGGATTTTATTTTTTTGGTTTTCTTTTTAGTGGGTTTTGATGTGGGTTTCACAGCAGTGGTGGTGCTACTGTGATCACCAAGAGCAGTGGGCTCAACAGTAGCGGCCTGAGGAGTAGTTGTTGCTACTAAATTCTGCTCAGGTACCTCTGTTTGTGTTTTTGAAGGTTTTGACAGCCTTGTGAATGTTTCAGAAGTTAGGCTGTTTATTTGAAAAGGATTTCCTTGGATAAGCACATGTGCATTATCCTTTGAAAATTTCTTATGTAGATAAAAACTTAAAAATCTTGGAAATAATAAAAATGATTTTTTATTGACATTTTTGACCATATCATTGAAAATCTCCTGGGAATAGTTAAACTCAACTCCAACCATTATAGCATAGCCCAGGTATTGAATTTTCAATGGGATCTCATTAAAAGTTGTGGTTTTATTTGACACACATATGAGGAGGGTATGAAATAAAAATCTCATGGCAGGTGGAATACAGCCCTTTTGCAAAGTATTTTTTTTTTCATTTCATCCTCATACCCTCTCTCAATGAAATCAGTTTGATAATCAACTTTTAGGAAAGAATCTTTACCTGTGAGATCGTTGATTTCAAAAACCTCTGAAATGGTTTTAGGTGTGATGGTAACCGGAATTTCCCATATTGATGAAGTAATAGCGAAGGGCTTTTTGTCCTTAGCTTCAAGGTTTGCATTTTTCCAGAACTCTCGTTGGGTATCCAGGTAGATGGGTGCATTACATGTCAACAAAGTTTTGTACTTTGAAGACGAGAGTGCATCAATTATGGAGTGAAAGGTTGTGTTTTGACTTGGTTTCTCAAGTATACACAGGTAGTTATGAGAAGTTTTGAATGCGAGAGTCATGGTGAATCGAAGGTGGTTTAGAACGAATGAAGAAGATGAGTGAATTCAGGGAATTTGATGGTAACTGCTTTTCAAAGGAATTTTGAATTCGATTCGACAGTGAAAACCCTGTTTGGGGTTTTGATTAGGGTTTTGTAAGGGTAAAAAGTGAATGCTGACGTGGCAGCGGTTAGAAAGATCTAACGGCTAAGTACTGACCATGTGACAACCTCCGATGAATAATGGAGGACAATTGTTTAGGAAACCACTGATGATCAATATCAGTGGTTTACAGTGGTGAAAATGAAAACAGTAGGTGATTTTTAACTATCAGTGGATAGCCAGAAATGATTGAAACACTGATTCTGGTCAGTCAGTGGTCAACATGAACAGTGTAGAAATAGAGGTTGTCTTTCAGCAGTGGATAACTTTTAACAATCAGATGTTTGAACCAACACAATGGTTGTAACAGACTTTTAAAGATTAATGAAAACTATCATTTTTAACTATTTTCAAAAGTGTTAAAATATGAGAAGACTTAAACAGATATGGAGCTTAAACAGATGTTTCGCCTTATACATCAGTTGTTTGGACTTAAACAGAAGTTTGACCTTAAGCAGATGTTTGGCCATAAACATATGTTTGGCCTTAAACAAATGTTTGACCTTAAACAGATGTTTACCCATAAACAAATGTTTGATAGGCCTCATCAGTGATTAGGTACATCAGTACTTGTCTTTAACAGGGTTTTATCTTTAACAGTAGATAGGCCTCATCAGTCTTTAAGTCCACCAGTCTTTATAAGAAGCAGTGGTTAGTTATAACAGTTCTTAGCATGATCAGCTGTTATAACCACTCCATAACCCTTAGAGAGGAAACAAGTGTCGGTCTACATGGTAAATGAAGAGGTTAATGTAATTATTATAATCTGCTTTTGTTATTAAAGCTTTGAAAATTTGTCCGTTGGGTTTCTTGGTATTTAATTTTACAATTTTCCCATAAAAGTTGGGGTTTGAAAAGGTTTTTGCATTTAAAGACTGCTGTTTTAAAATATACATTAATATGTTTATATTAAATCTACACGTTTTGATTGATTAAGTATATAAACTCATAGCCACTTCACCTGTTATTCATCACGTTTCCTACGAAGATATCATACTTTCAGCAAAGTCGAGTAATATAGTTTATTGAAATGGCATCATTCACTTATGTAAAATCAGATGATTTAAAGCAGCGTTTTGTCAGGCAAATCGAGGAATAGGTTTATCAAGATAGGGCTAATCTTCAACAGCTGAAGAGATGTTTCGATGGATTGCAAATTGGCCTGTTCCCGAGACAGCAGCTTTCCAGAGATCTTATGCGGATGCCTTCAACTTCCGATCGTGAGCTTTGTGTTGTCAGTAATATAGAGTGCGGTGATAGAGATATGGAGTTCATGGCGATGCTGAAGGACATACATCGAGAGGTTCAGCAATCGATGGATTTGAAGCTAAAGTTTCTTAATTCTTACGGTTATTGTTAGATTTAAAAGTTTAGTTGTTCAGTATGTTATGTAATTATTGGACTTTTAATGTCGTGAATAAATGAATAAATTTTAATCTTATGAATCTATGTTGCGTTTGTAGGAAAAAAAAAAAGAAAAAGAACGTCAATTCTAAATTTCCAATTCCATATTTTGAATTTCAAAAGTTATTGATATTATCAATAATTACTGATTTGATTTGAAAGCAATTGTCATCATGACTTTTCTAATTTTTATTTTAACTTTAATTAAGAGAAAATAATCGTCAATTTGAAATTCCCATTTTTTATATTTCAATGTCCAAAGATAAAGAAATTAGCATTAATTACTGATTTGATATGCAAGAAATTGTCATCAACAGTTTTTTTTATTTTTTATTTTAACTTTATTTTTTATCACCAAAACAATGTTGGAGGAACTTTTATCTTATTGGAAAGTAACGATTAGATAAAATGATAATTTCATATTGTAATTCTAGTTTTCATTTGATAATTTTATTCTATCATTAATTAACCACAACCACAATAAAAATGTGAGCAGTGGTTGTTTTTTAGGGAAACCACTGATGGTCAATATCAGTGGATGTCAATAATAAAAATGTGAGCAGTTGCTGTTTTTAAACTATCAGTGGATAGCCAACACTGATTGAAACACTGACTTTGGTCAGTCAGTGGTCAACATGAAGAATGAAGAAACAGATGTTGTCTTTCAGCAGTGGATAACTTTTAAATACTGACCTGATAAATACCGTTACATATAAACACTAAAGTGATATGACATTTAACAACCTAACAGAGTATAAAACACTGATGTGATAAATACTATTACATATAAAAACTGTTAACATAAACAAAGGTAGAATATCAGGCCTTAGGTACATAAGTGCCTGTCTTTAACAGGGCTTTGTCTTCAACAGTGGATAAGTCTCATCAGTCTTTAAGTCCATCAGTCTTTATAAAGAGTTGTGGTTAGTTATGACAGTCCTTAGCATGATCAGCTGTTATAACCACTCCATAAGCCTTTGAGAGGAAACAAGTGTCCGTCTATTCAATTGAGAGGAGTCATTGCATTACATCCCTGTTGAAAAACATAATCCATAAATTTAGGAAAAATGGGTTTGAAAGATGATAACCCAACAGTGGAGGATCTCATTCTACAGCTCCGATAAATTCAGGGGTATTCTCAAATAATGGTTCCTAGATGTTTAAAGACCAACAAAGACCGACAAATGTCCACAGTGCTGCTTCTTTGAACATTTGTCGGTCTTCAATCATCTAGGAAGCATTATTTGAAAATAACCTTGAATTTATCGAAGCTGTAGAATGAGATCCTCAACTATTGGGTTATCATCTTTCAACCTCATTTTCCCTAAATTTATCAATTCTGTTTTTCAGACCTCCCAAAGCCACCTATCCGCCTCCAAAGAGATCGAGACAGCTTGAAGCATAACCTGGACTTGTTGTAATTCCACCAGTTCAGTATTTAATCCGAATATACCAACTCAATACAATTAACAAATATTTGGTGTGCTACAACTGTAAATAACTCAGGAAACAAATTTGAAACCATAAATATGGATTATAGAGATCTATGAATGAAACATGAGTGAATAAACCAACAAAACAGATTGTGAAAAACGAAAACTACAAACATATCAAAATCAATCTACTCGTAATCACATGGTACACCAATGCAAGCATCTGAAAAAACAATAACAAATCAAAGACAATTTACAGATACTTACCAAAACCATAACTGGTCAGATTTATGTGCGGCTCTTAACTACATTCTGTAGAATCTGTACATCTGACAAATAATCAAAGAACAAAGAAACAAACCAAAAAACATTCTGTAGAATCTGTACATCTAACAAATAATTAGAATGGCCATTTTTACCTTATTTCACAAATTTCATAATATGAAAATAAGTAAAACATAGAAAAAAAGAAACCAAACAACTGATATTTGTCGTTCGGATCTTTGAGTTGGTCGTCATAGTCCTCCAATCTTTCGGTGTCGTTGGGATCGGTCGGTGATGTCAGCAGACTAACTAACAAACAACAGCAAACAACAATAGCAAGTCACCAATCAAACGACCTCAAAATCATATAGAAGCCTAAACCTCAAATCCATTACAGCATAACCATTAAATCAACCTCAAAATCATATAGAAGTCTAAAAATAAAATCAAAATTAGATAAGTGAACATCAAAATTAAACAGCAAACCTGACCAAAAATTAACCAAGAGAACTACAGGCCGCAGAGCTGACAACCTCCGATCATCTCCGTCATCAAGTTCCCAGCGGAACCCTAACCGAAGCACAACCATAGGTAAAGACGCATGAAGATCAAATGAGTGAACAATGAAAACAAAGATTGGCACTTATAGAATGGAAGTTATTGATAATCTAACCTTGATTCGGAGCGTTGATCTAAACATTGATTGGCACTTATAGAGCAGAGCGAGAGAGAAAGTGGGGAAGCCCTAAATGACCAAATGAGAGATGAGATAGATAAAAGAGGGGAGTGGTACTGTTGGGCGGGAAAAGGGCAAAAAGGTAGCCCTCATAGATAAATACTGATGTTGAATCCGCTGTAGATGCTGAACCACTGCTGTTACTGAGCAGTGGTTTTCCTTTGGTTGATCAGGGCTTAGGTACATAAGTGCTTGTCTTTAACAGGGATTTGTCTTCAACAGTGGATAGGCCTCATTAGTCTTTAAGTCCATTAGTCTTTATAAGGAGCAGTGGTTAGTTATAACAGTCCTTGGCATGATCGGCTATTACAACCACTCCATAACCCTTTGAGAGGAAGCAAGAGTCGGTTTATTTAATTGAGAGGAATCATCGCATTACATCCCTGTTGAAAAACATAATCGATAAATTTAAGGAAAATGGGTTTGAAAGATGATAACCCAACAGTGGAGGAACTCATTCTACAGCTTCGATGAATTCAAGGGTATTCTCAAATAATGGTTCCTAGATGCTTCCAAAGAAGCAGCACTTTGGACATTTGTTGTTCTTCAAACATCTATTATCTATTATATCTATTATATATAATAGATAATAGATAATAGATGTTTGAAGACGACAAATGTCCAAAGTGCTACTTTATTGGAAGCATCTAGGAAGCATTATTTGAGAATACCGCTGAATTTATCGAAGCTGTAGAATGAGATCTCCACTGTTGGGTTAACATCTTTCAACCTCATTTTCCCTAAATTTATCGATTCTGATTTTCAACAGGGATGTAATGCAATTATTACATTATTTAAGATACCTTCAACTGCATCTTCTGATAAATCAACATTCATTTCACTCAAAAGATAACTTCAACTGCATCTTCAATCATGAACTATCTAAAGAAATGGATGAAATCATCCAAAAATACCCAAAATAAAACTAATTCAACCATCCAATATTCTTGAGTACTCACCGTTAATGTGATGACCAATATAAAACCAAACCCTAAAAGCATACAAATCATAATGAAATATAAAATCAGGTAGTTGTATAACAAATCATTATATTATATGAAATAACGAAGAAGAAGAAGAAGAAGAAGAAGAACTGACTACAAAATGTATTAACAATTAGCAAAAAGAATAACAATTACCTAATTTATGTGCGGCTCTTAACTAGATTCTGTAGAATGTGTACATCTAACAAATAAACAAAGAAACAAACCAAAAAACTTGTTGGGCGATTAAAATTAAAAGGATATCATACGCAATATTCAGGTAATTAGAATGGCCATTTTTACCTTACTTGACAACAATAGCAAACAACAATAGCAAGTGACCAATCAATCAACCTCAAAATCATATAGAAGCCTAAAACTAAAATGAATATTAGATAAGTGAACATCAAAAATGAACAGGAAACCTGACCAAAAATTAACCAAACACCTGAAATTTGTCCTTCGAATCTTTGAGTTGGTCGTCATAGTCCTACAACCTTTCGATCTCGTTGGAGTCGGTCGGTGATGTCAACAGCCTAATTAGCAAACAACAATAGCAAGTCACCAATCAATCGACCTCAAAATCATATAGAAGCCCAAAAATAAAACAAACCCTAACCTAAAACTCAAGATGGAAAAATGAAAAAATATATTTATAACTAACCATAAACCTCAAATCTATTACAGCATAACCATTCAATCGACCTCAAAATCATAAAGAAGTCTAAAAATAAAATAAAAATTAGATAAGTGAAAATCAAAATTGAACAACAAACCTGACCAAAAATTAACCAAGAGAACTGTAGGCCGCAGAGCCGACAACCTCCGATCATCTCCGTTATCAAGTTCCCAGCGGAACCCTAGCCGAAGCACAACCCTAGGTAAAGACGCATGAAGATCGAATTAGTGAACAATAAAAACAAAGATTGACACTTATTGATAATCTAACCTTTAATCGGAGCGTTGATCTGAACATCTCTTAAGATCAGAATAGAGGAGAGCAATAGAGAAAGAGGGTAAGCCCTAAATGAGATATGAGATAAATGAGAGATGAGATAGATAAAAGAGGGGAAGGGTACTGTTGGGCGGGAAAAGGGAAAAAAGGTAGCCCTCATCTACTGACATGTGGCCCAAATAACTTTCATTTATTATATATAATAGATTAGGTTACTATTCATGGCCACTTAAGTTTAATATTAGAGAGAGAGAGAGAGAGACATAACCCTACGCTTCGTGCGCTGGAATTTTGATCAGTATCTATTTGGCTCGTTACGGTAGCAACAATCGCTATAGTAATCAAAAGACACAACCTTACATCGATTAAAAAGAATAAAAACGAATATGGATACTATTACCGATGTTGTTCAGTTGATATCGATTCGATTAGTTAGCTTTCTACGTCTATTTTTCGACATTGCGATATAAACTTTATTGAAAACGAATATTGTGCCGCTATCATACCAAAACTAACTGAAATCGAGTGAACAATATCTGTATCGGTACCTGTACCGGTATTTACTTTTATTGTTTTTTCTTTTGATAAATTGATAGTGTATACCTACCAGACCGTATAACTGTACACAGTCATTACTAGGATGTATTCATTTTTATGGTTTCTTGTTTGATAACGAATATCGTGCCGCTACCATAGTAAATTGAACCGAAACCAAAACAAACAACATCGGGTAGGTACCGATATTTATTTTTATTGTTTTTTTTTCTTTTGAAAAACTGACAATGTATCGCTACCGTATCATACCGAACAACATCGGTACCGATACCTGTATTCAATTTTATGGTTTCTAGTTTCAAAAAATTTGCATTTATACAATTCTGTCTATGACTATAAATGAATATCGGTAATAATATCGTGATAATCTGAATCGATCGAAAGTTATTACTAAAAAAATCAAATTAAATGATACATAAAATACAACTAATAAAAAATACTATTCATCACCACTTTGTATTATGCTATTATATATATATATACACATATAATAGTATATATATACTAGTATATATGACCGTGCGTTGTGGCAATAAGTATTACCATGAGCATTGAATTTGTACCGGTTCGGTTCTTTACAGTAACGGGATGATTGCACTTTGTATAGACATCAACACGTATTTTAAATTGATGTTGTTCGAACGGTATCAATTAGTTCAGATCGTTAAAGAACTGGTATCGATATTTAGTTATCATCGCAAATAGAGTTGTATAAATAAAAAATTATCGAAATCAAAAACCAACAATATGAATAGAGGTAATGTTACCGATGTTGTTCGGTACAATATGCTAGCGATACAGAGACATCTTATCAAAAGCAAAATAGTAAATATAAATATCGGTACAGAGGAATATAAATTAAAAATAAATACTTCAAAATAATAAATTACTAATCATCGTCGTTTCTGCTTCAGTTTGGTATGACAATGGTACGATATCTATTTTCAATAACAGCTTACATCACAATGTTGAATAGAAAACATAGATGTGGATTTAAGTTTTTTGAAAAGTTAACGGACGCATTTTATTAGAAAAAGAACAAATAAATTGAACGATGAATAAAACATATTATATGAAAATACATAAATGTTGAAATAGAATTAAAAAGTTGATGAAACTTTATAATATTAGATCACTATTCATGGGGCTTTCAATTCATATGTATAAAATAATATATATAATTTATAATATAATATAATATAATGTTATTCCAGAATATCCTATTTTGTGCGATAGACATTTATAAACTGAATCTCTATGAAGATCTACATGATCTCCTATTTTTTGGTACAATCCCAATATAACTACAAATCTTAAATAAGGGGAAACCCTAAAGCACCAAACACTATAAATACAAAGGTCAAATTGAAAGGTAAATCATTTACTCTTACTAAACTTCTCCACACGAATACTTATTCTCGCAACGAAGGGTTACCGACGTGGAATTTAACCAATGAAGATACACCCCCTCAGGTACACGTTTCTTCATTGGTGTCATTTGTGGGACGAAACTGATACAAGAAACCTACAACCATAACGAGCAATCGGATCGTCTGTGGTGGCCACCACAGTCATGCCCTCTTGTAGCCGGTGGTAACTAGGTCTTTAAATCTGGAGTTTGATGCGGAAGAACTTGCACCTAGGTTTGAGGAAAGTCAACAATTATCATCACCCATGATAACATAACAGGAGCATTTTCTTAAGGTCCACTCCCATACTCTTCATGGCGCAATCGGCAAACTCAAATCACTACTACATTATCTGCCATAGCCATTCCCTTAACGCCGCATAATGTCACCTACAGCATTACGCCGCCCATAATCACATCCGCAATACAAACTACATTTTCACCTTACATGACCACGGTGTAATATTAGCAATCGGCTAATGTTCTCCAATTACCGTCATTGTACTTAACGGCGCTAACCGCTGCACTCTCTACACCTCCAAACCAGCATATCATAATGCTCCACATGGTACAGAATTCCCCTATCACGCCCGGGAACCAAGCGTATATCCCTCAGTGCTTTTATACTCCACCATATGAGTAAATGCCTCCGTTCCAACATCAAAATTATGGGCCACATATGTCCTACATTGGGGGCCACAACCACCACAGTACACATAATATGTGCCGCCCCAAACGTGGCTTGGATACCGTGGCTCACCACCATCTCAACCAACATATGCCCAACCCCAGTCAATAACGGGGCGGTGTACGATCGACAGAACTCATCTAGACAACGCCTCACTTATAAGGGTGAGGGACGAAATCTGGTAACCAAGTGACTGCTCCATCTGGCATAATGAATAATTTTGAAGAAGCTTGTCAGTATATCTAGCATACAACAGCGGAAGATGATGACTTAACAAAGCCTTAGAAACCGACAGATATCGCATTTAGGTCAAAGTTTAGTAGACGCATAGCAGAAGCGCCCATCAAAGAAAAAACAAAGATGACATCAACTGTGGGGCATATACGACAACACCAGTGACCCGGACGATCACCTGAGTTTGTTTAAAAGTGTTGGAGAAGTAGCATGTTGGTCCATGCCTATGCGGTGCAAAATGTTCGTTTAGACGCTAACAGGAGCAGCGCGGATAAGGTGGGATAGCCTTCCCATCGGGGGGATTGTCAGTTTTGAAGATTTGGTCACAAAGTTCACGCAACAATTTAGCCAACAAAGACATCACACAAAAGAATTCTTACACATCAGACGGCGTCATAATGAGGCAGTCGATGCTAGGTTCAACAGGGAGAATATAGTAATTCCTAGGATAACCCAGGAGCTGGCCTCCAGAGCATTTCTCCAAAGCATCAATGATGACGAGTTGCTCAGAAAGTTGTATGATAAGAATGTAGTGCCAATCACCATAGAAGAAATAATAAGGGTAAAAAAGGTGTACATCCGCCAGGAAAAATTGGTAGCTGCTAGTCACTGCGCCAAAAGAAAAAAGGATTCCTCCATGAGCACGGAAGAGTCAGAACAAAGGAATTCAAGAGGAAAGAATAGAAACAACAAGTTTCAAAGAAGCGATCTTCCAGGCTTCCAAAGTGGGCACGACAAATCATGAAGCTCATTCACCAGAAATGATCTTTCTTCCTACAAATCCAGATGAGATTACCTGACGCTAAGTAAGACCCTGGAAGAAATTCTCACCTCGAAGAACCTTAAGCTAAACACTCTAAAGCCTCTTAAAGATTCACCAACTCGAGATGCCACCAAATACTGTGAGTATCACAAATGTAATGATCATGAACTTAATGACTATTACTAACTAATGAAACAGATAGAATACTATGTGAAAATAGGAAAATTGACCCATTTGGTGAAATATATCAAGCATGGTCCTGCGCTGGTCAAAGAAGAAGGTGACAAAGGGATGAATAAACGACAACGGGATATGAATATGGTGTATGATGATAAAGGAAAAGGGGTGAAACGTAATATCGAACACCTGGAGCCCTCGATGGTGGTTGATATGACCATAGATTCGCGCCTAACTGACCTAATCTTACCACTGACCCTCTCATCAGAACGGTCGTTATGGGCGACTACAATATGAGAAGAATATTGGTAGACACAGAAAGTTCAAAAGACATCATATACGAACAGTGCTATAATCGCATGCACCCGGATGATAAAAAGTTGCTAGAACCAGCACACGCCCCTATCAAAGGATTCATTGGAGAAAAGGTAGATCCAATAGGGAAAATTATCTTTCCAATCACTTTTGATAAGGGACCACGCAAAAGAACCCTCGTTGTTACCTTCCTGGTGGTGCCCGCTAAATCCAATCATAATGGGATCATTAGTTGTTATACCTTGGGTAAGCTTGACGCCCTAGTATCATTGGCACGGGGATTTTTGAAATTCCCAATGCTCGAAGGAGTCACCATAGAAGAAAGAAACAAATAGAGGAAGTCATAGAAACAATGTGATGTAGACAAGGACCGACAGGGGTAATTGGTCTTGAACGTTGGGTCCTTAGCACAAAATACCCAGATCAAACAGTCACTATCGGTGACACACTCTCACCTGAAATTAAAAATAACCTTAAACAACTACATACTGCGGAACAACCTGGATGTGTTTGCGTTCGAACATGCAGACATGATAGGAATCCCCAAAGACAAGGCAATCACCGCCTACCCACACTCCCAGATATGAAACTGGTAACTCAGAGAGTGAGAAGTTTGGCCCCTGATAGAAGAGAAGCAGTAGTGAAAGAGGTTCGGAAACTTGTCGAGGATGGCATACTCAGAGAAACAAAGTATCACACATATGGATCGCCAACCGACCATGGTCAGAAAACCGGATGGTTTGTGGCTCATTTGTGTTAAATACAAAGACCTAAATAAGGCATGCCCTAAAGACGCCTATCCCCTCCCGGAGTTAGTCTTCAAGGTCGATTCGTTGGTACCCTTTCACTACAAATGGTTTTTAGACGCGTACAAGGGATATCACGAGATTCAAATGACTGAAGAAGATGAAGACAAGACTGTTTTCCACATGGATGTGGGCGTGTTCTACTATATCTAAATGGCACTCGGATTATGGAAAGCTGGTGCAACATATCGCCGCCTAATGGATGTAGGATCGTTTTACCGACCAAACGAGTCGTTCAGAAGAGTTTTTCCTCAATACGAGAGGCGGAAACAAACGTATCAAGTTAATTCAGCTTGCAATTCACTTTAAACTGTCTTTTGATTGATTTGACAACGTTTTACAGCGAGTAGACACTTCGGCAGCACTTCGACTCTGAAACCGGAAAGTTATAAATGACAAGGCACACCTAGTATTTATAGGCAAGCCTATTTCGCACGAAACAGTTGGTGCGAAATCAATTTCACACGAAATAGTGATTTCGTGCGAAATGACCAACTGATTTCGTACGAAATAGTTGTTTCCTATTTCGTGCGAAATACCCCTAAAACACATATTTGACATTTTTCTCGTACTACGTTCCCTGATCTATCTATTCTAATACAAGACTCGATACAAGACGAAGTCGACAGACGTATGCACCAACAGACTCCCCCTCGAATGTTGACAAAGTCTTCAGTGTCGAGTCTTCGAAATCTTTAGTCTTTATCAGTCTTTTCATTCTCTCCAAAGTATCTAACAATGTAAAAACATCCTCAGTCTTCTCTCTATCAACTAATCTCCCCTTGAATGTTGATATTTCTAATTCTCTTGATTAGATCTCTTGATTCCTTAAGTTCATCAGCATCATCAGTTTGCTTGAACATCAGGATCTGAACTTGACATCTTTTATTCCAAAATCTACGACTGGCTCTCACACACTACTATTTCCTGCACAAATCTCTACCTCACAATAAATTTCACAAATTTATATACCACTTGCAGATATTAAACAATCAAAAATGATTTTACAATTTTAATCTCTTATGAACCACTTGTAGAAATTTCATTTTCAAACACACTTTCCCAAACCTGTTCATCATGTTTAGCACTTGGAATTTTGAAAATTAGCTCTCCAACATCAGTTGTCTAAAATCTTTTTGAATTTTCAAAAATTTATGTTAAAACACACTGAAAATCTTTTTGGACTTTTGAAATTAAAGAATTTTAGTAAAGAAATATTTACAAACAATATTTTTGTGAGTTTGTGTAAGAGGATCATATCAGATTATGAGACAAATCACTAACACCGTTAAGCTTTTAAACATTTTAAGTTCTAAATGATTCACTTAGATTGTCAGTATACTGATCCACTTAAATTTTCACACAAAGTTCAATTGTTTCTAGATACGAGATTAGTGTTTTAGAGACTTAAACTTATTCACGTGTCCCACCTCAGAATATACTCCCGTATCCAGATCCCAATATTCAGTCTTACAGGTGAGTATACCTAGATGATATCTGTAAAGGGTTAATATGCGAGGGCCATGAGAGCTCAGGCTATTGCTTCCACAAAATCAGAGAGATGATGACTTCGACTTTAGGTGTGTTCCCTTTAGAGAATCTTTTCTTCAACAGCACATGATTAGCATTTTGCAATGTTTCATCATTTTTTATGCTGAGGGTGGTGCTAATATTTCAAGCAAGCGAAAAGTATTATACGGGAACTAGGCCATTGCTTCCGCAAAATCAGAAGTCCCGGGATAATACCCCAGATATCACTGAGTATAAAGACCTAGTATCTCAGAAAGAGGGATCTTTCAAACAAGATTTCGGGGGTTACCCATATATCCGAGAGATGTTCCCCACGATATAAGTAAGTTTGAAATTTAGGTTTATATCTCGACACAATTTACTAAATGTGTAAAAACCTACTGGCACATCATCAGTGAGACCGTTTATTACATTTTGACTTTCCAATTCTTTAGCATGCTGTGATAGTCCACTGATGTACTATCATTTCCTCTTTTTTTACAACAAAACTCATTTTTGATTGTTACGACCGCTTATTCATATTAATAAAAACAACAACCTTATCAATTTCAAGACCTTGTAATTAACATTGTTTACAAACTTTTTAACAAAATTTGGGCATGACCCGTCCGTGCAACGAGCATACCCCCTGTTTTTACCCATAATAAGCATCATCCGTCTACGACTCTATTAACATTAAACTACCTAAAACAAAGACAACAAGTTTTTAAGTGTAAGACTTCTAACAAGATAAAACAAAATGACAAGACATAGACCCAAAAAGTATGCATATAAACTAGCGGAAGCGTTCGGTATAACAAGGCATAGACATGTGCTCGCTCCAAGCTCCGGATCGCCTATAGTGAGGTTTTACCTACATTCAACAAGGATTTTAAAAGTTAGTCATCATACTAGTTATATATATATAACCCTTTCGTTTTAATTCAATCCATTATGAACATCATCTTTCTTGCGCATTAGACTACCCAAATACTTGGGTTGTGCATAAACACTCTCAATGAGAGTTAAGCATACATAAGACTACCCCAATTACTTGGGTTTGGCATAAACACTCTCAATGAGAGTTAAGCATACATATCCAACCCGTTTAACCGGGTTGATTGCTTTCAACATAAAATTCTTCATCTTACCCGTATAACGGATTAAGCTTCTAGCATTTAATATAGCATACGATACCACCCGTTCAAAATGGATGGAAGCTTATTCATGATCGACTTGTTCACTAGAACCGGTCGACTTGCATAACTTATCACAATTCTCATACTAGCCAAACCCGCAAAGGATTTGCTAATTAGTTACTAATCACCGTAACATTTGAACAATATCTAATTATGATGTTATAACAAGATTATAAATAAGATATTTGTATGCAACGAAACATACCTCGGTCTTGTGATCCTTCCGATTTCTTAGAATTTGAACCTTCTTCCTTCACGCCTATATTAACACATTCATTCATTCGTTTAGTACCCACTTTCATTCCATTATGTTCCAAATTACACATAATTATTCTTTCAAGCATTTCATCGAACACCTAGTGTGCGTTACATTAATAAAGCATAATGTACAAGCATTTAAAGCATGACTTTGCTAGTTCAACCTATATGTCATCAATAATCAATCTAATTCTTCCCATTCCTTTATTCTACATCAACATATCTAGCATTTAAGTAATACAAGCAGAATCACATATCAAGATTGCATATAACCATAATCCCTATAATCCTTCTATTCATGACACAATTTCACAAGGTGGGCTTATAAAATTTTCTTTCAATTAAACTAAAATCAAGCATGATTTCTATTCTAGGGAGTAACCCTAACATCTAATTAACACAAATCATACCACGAATTCATGATTGGGTTGAAACCCTTTTTCTACAATTCACCAAATCCAGAAATTCGACTTACCACTTCACTAGTTATGCTTAGATAATCGAAACTTTAAGACATGCAGCTGATTAACTTTGATTTTTCTTTGTCAATTGATGAGTTTTGCAAGAACAAGGGTAAACCCTTGTTTTCCTGCTCTTGATCGATCCCAGAACCACGCACAAGATGTGTGTTTGTGGTTTAGACATAATTAAACCTTACTTCATTATAATTTTTCATATTACCCCCTTGAAGCTTGTTAAGTGTTTGATTTAAACACTTCCCATGATTTAACTTAACATCTTTACACTTTCACCCCCTTTACTTAGTTGTTAATTACAATTCTAATCTTAAAACCACATTTAACTACCATCTTGCCATAAACCCTTAACTATGATAAGTCTATTATTTATCCTCTCTTATTTTATTGTGTTATCGTTTTTGGGGTGTTACATTGATTTTATCATGTTTTTAGCTTTTTCAAATTTTCCAATGTTTTTGGATTTTCTGAAATTTCTTACTCCCCCTAAAATTCAAAAGAATTAAAAAAATTTGAAAACAAACTGTACAAATAAAGTGACAACTGTTGTGAATTGCTTCAATTCGCCATCCACTTGGCATAAACAATCAGAACTCCCCCTTACAACAAACTATTTTCCCATTAAGATTTCAAAACACTTAAGTTTGTTTTAATCAAAATGGTTTTTCTGGAAAATAAGTTTTGTTGATTTCATAAACCATTTGTAGGTTAGGGGATCAATTCATCATCTTGTTCTTTCATCTTCAACCTTTTGAAAAATATAACTTTTTTAAGTTCTATCAACAAATACCACTTGTAGAAAATCAAGTACAACTTAATGTCCCTGATTTTACCACTTGTAAGTTTTCACAAACACACAAAATTCAAGAAAAATACCGATACCTGCTCCACACTTACCAACCTGGAAGCTCCGACAAGTCATACTTTTCACATATGAAATACAGACATCCAAGCCTGACCAAACTTGGATGTGACCTCTTCAGTTTCACTCGGGGTGTAAGTTGCCTTCTTTGTTTCATAAAAATCTTTTACCCCTTTCACTTTTCCATCGACCATCTTCCCAAAAATCTTTTTCACAGTTCCATTAAAAACCTTTTCGACATCAAATTCTTTCTTCTTAGAATAGAATTGATTCGAAATTTTCACTTTTCCAACTTTTTGTTTAAAATTTTCAGCCCGCAATGGTGGAAAATTAACATGATCCATTCTTTCATCAAATCTGGTTCTTGAACTATTGGTGCAATTAATGCAACTGTTTTTGAATCAGGCGGAATATATTTGTTCCAACTGAAACCTTCTGCCACTTTTTCATCATCTTGATCAATTATGCCAAAATAAGCTTTCTTATTTGCTTCTTCAATCATTTTAGCATGTGCAGTTTATGGTTCTTTTTGTTGATAAGGTTGATGAGCAACTTGTTGATATATGGTTTTTCGATAATAATCATTACCACCAAACGGATTATGTGCTCCACTTGCTTCTCTATTTTTACATTCCCTCTTGAAATGTCCTTTCTTCCTGCATCGAAAATAAGTAACTTTAGATTTATCAAAACCCAAAGTAGAAACATTTGCATCCAAAAAATCATCTCTCCCTGTAATCATCTTGAATTTTTCAGCTCTTCTCAAAACACTTGCTAAACACCACTTGATATCCATCAGCTCCATTTCCTCAGCATCGATCTGATCGTAATCCTCTTTTGTCAACATAGGATTTCCGATCCTTCCTGCAACCAACCCTTCATATGATTCCAATACTGTAGCGAGTAACGACATATGACTTTTAGCAACCTCTTCAGAGAAATTTTGACCATTCTGAAGATGCAATGCAATGTTGCAGTGTAAAATTTGACCAATACTGTTGTTTGAACTTTGGAACTGATGACTAGAAGTTGATTCCTTCGGATTAACACTTGGGTATGAGGAAAATCCACTGCTGCTGTTTGGACTTTGATTGATTGATCCAGATGAGTTTTCTGCACTGAAAGCAGTTTGGATTTTCGGACTTGTTTCGACATTCTGAACACTCCCTTTGAAATACATCTTAACATCTTGTTGTGCATTTGGATTACTCATTCTAGCAATATTTTGTTGCTCAAGATCTTGTCCTTCAATCTTTTCAATGAACTGAGAAATTGTCAATCCATCATATTCTCGAGTATTCTTTAATATCATTAAAAATGTACCCCATTCTTTCTGAGGTAAAGCATCAGCTAATTTGTCAACCCATTCCTCACGATCTTTGTTGATATCTAACAATGACATTGACCGTACTAAGTGACAATATCTTTCAATCAATTTCTTTGTATCTTCTCCCGGCAAACTTGTAAATAAATCAAATTCTTTCTTTAACAATGATTTTTTACTTTTGATCATCTTCTCACTTCCCTCAAACTTAATTCGAAGTGCTTCCCAAATTGAACGTGAAGTCTTATCATGTTGAAGCAATATGAATATATCTTCTTTAATAGCTTGCAGGAGTAAACTAATCATCATTTTTTCTGCTTTGTACATGTCTCGTTCTTTATCCGTAAATTCAAAAATCTTCTTTTCAACTCTCAAGTCTGTACGTGGTAGTACATACTTTTTCTCAACACATTCCCAAGATCTCAAATGATTAGCTTGGACCCAATTTTCAAACCGGTCTTTCCAACCATAATATTCCTCAATTCCCATTAGCTTCGGGGGTTTTTGCAAAGTTCCAGTTTCATTTTCCATGTTCATGTTCTGAGCAATGGTAGTAGGAGTACTCGAGGTAGTAGCAAATGCGTTGTAAAATTCCTCTTCCATGATTCGGTAACAAGTTTTACAAAAACAGATACTTTTAAGCGAAATCAACCCTTTCAAACGAAATGATCTTATCAAACGAAATACCCTGCAAGACAACTTCAAACGAAATGAGATGCTTTCGTACGAAATAGGTGATTTCGTACGAAATGAAATACTTTCACACGAAATAAGGTATTTCGTGCGAAATAAACCAACTTTCAGCTGATTTCGTGCGAAATAGTAGACTTTCACACCAAATAGTATCACTTTGGTACGAAATAGTGATTTCGTACGAAATAGCTCACACGATAAGCTGATTTCGTGCGAAATGAAGAAACTATTCCATGCGAAATACTGCTGATGTCATCATGTTGATCAGATTTTTGTCCAATTAATCAAGTTTTAGTCCGATTTTAAGACTGAAACTTTCAAGGCTTTGTTAAAACACTGTTTCACTTATAATGTGAGAAATTCAAGCCATTTTAACCGTGAAATTTTGTTTAATTTTGAAAAGAAGGTGTAGAAAACAGATTTTAGAGATGAATCAGTAAGAACTCTTCCTCCTAAGCTCTGATACCACTTGTAGGATCGTTTTACCGGCCAAACGAGTAGTTCAGAAGAGTTTTTTTCTCAATACGAGAGGCGGAAACAAACGTATCAAGTTAATTCAGCTTGCAATTCACTTTAAACTGTTTTGATTGATTTGACAATGTTTTACAGCGAGTAGACACTTCGGCAGCACTTCGACTCTGAAACCGAAAAGTTACAAATGACAAGGCACACCTAGTATTTATAGGCAAGCCTATTTCGCACGAAACAGTTGGTGCGAAATCAATTTCACATGAAATAGTGATTTCGTGCGAAATGACCAACTGATTTCGTACGAAATAGCTGTTTCCTATTTCGTGCGAAATACCCCTAAAACACATATTTAACATTTTTTCTCGTACTACGTGCCCTGATCTATTTATTCTAATACAAGACTCGATACAAGACGAAGTCGACAGACGCATGCACCAACAATGGATAAGGCTTTTGAGGGTCAGATAGGTCAAAATTTGGAAGTATACGTTGATGATTTAGTCATTAAAAGCATGGAAGAAAAGACAATGATGCAAGACATCAAGGAAACTTTCTGCAAGCTAAGAGAGTACAACATCAAGCTTAACCCTCAAATAGTGTTCATTTGGGGTAGAAGATGGTAACTTCTTAGGGGTAGTGGTCACCAGAGATGGTTCCAAGGCCAACCCGTAGAAAGTAATTGTGATCTCAAAGATGTCTTCACAAGAACTCTCAAGGAAGCCCAAGCGCTAAATGGAATTCTTTATCAAATAACATGTCTAAGAAACAATAAACCCCATGAAAACTATAATTCAAAAAATAAATAAAGGATTTCACCTTGATATGTTCCAAACAAGTAGTCACTTTTCATTAACATCCATTTTCGATCTGTTCCAAACAAGCAGTCACTTTTTATTAGCATCCATTTGGGTCGCCCATGTGCGCGAGTTCAGTTTGGTATACTTATTTGCTCGGATGCTCCTGCATCAGAATAGCTATGAATAATAATTTTGGTCGTTGTAAAAATGTTTTGTTTTTTTACTAGTTGTTAGCTAGTAATTGTGGTGTACGTTTTGGTGCAGGGCGGTTTCTCGTGGCGTACGTACGTTACGTGCTAATGGCTTGCTAGAAGTAATAAAATTTACATTGGCCGTTAAAAAAATTGCCAACTCAAGTTTAAACTATCATCTTTTGTTTCCCTTTCCTATTTTTTTTTTACTAAGATTCAACCCATAAAAGGCAAAATTATTGTTGTCATATTAAGGCAAGGCAGTGGGCTTGGATAACATACCGATTGAGGTGTGGAAGTGTTTGGGGGAAGAAGGAGTCAGATGGTTAACGCTTTTGTTCAATTGTATTTTCAAGACTGGAAAAATGCCAGATCAGTGGAGGAGTA
>JARYGA010019212.1:0-59147 GCA_030545235.1 Helianthus tuberosus
CATGAACTCAATGTCATGGTCTGGATCAACACCAGGCGGAAAAACAGGATTGTCCTCAATATCGCTATCAAACTCAAAACTGTGTGCGGGATCCGGTGCAGCTGGTAATGCCATATCAGGGTCGGCGTCGTGTAAGTAATGCTGCATTCCCTGTATGTGCGAAGATGCGGATGTCAGAGACTCAAATGAGTCTGGGATAGGGAAATGAGTTTTCCCCTACAGGAGTGTCCGCATGCAGTAGTCTAATGCCAGCAGCAATAGGGCCTTGCCCTCAAGTGGGTCCTCCTCTTAATAGTTCGACATCGTCTTCAGAGACAACGTCGGGGGCATATCAACAACGAGATAAGCGGCAAGGGGCACAGGGGCAGGGATCACTGCCAGTGGCAAATTCCCAACAAGATGGCCATCAGTAGGCTCTGCTACGACTTCAGGCAGTGCACAAAGGGCTGAAAGTCGTCATTGTCTGTGCCGGTAGTATCAGAAATGTACACCTCGTGCTTCGTTGAACTATGTCGTCTGATACTATGGTCATGGGGTTCGTAGTGCCCATCTTTCTAGTACTTGATGAAAGCATAACGTTTGTAACACAAACACATATACGTATAATAATCAATCATATAATCAGTTAATCACATAAGTCACCAAGTAAGGTATCACATACTTCTCCTAGTCTTACTAGCCAATTTCATCCAGTCTACAAGACTGCTCTATCCTTCACTTAAACCAAACCTCGATCCTCCAGATCGATCCTATAACAAACCAACGTGCTCAACTACTTCGATCACCTCGATCCTCCAGACCGATCCTCAGCCCTCCAAGCTGAGCCTATAATTAATAAAATGTGCTCAACATTTGTTTGTAAAAAGTTTTGGATCTGGACTTAAGTGGTATGCAGAAAAATGTTTTCGTGAGAGCCCTAGTGATCATAGTCTAGACTCGAGAAAGAATCCTAGTTCACTATGATCAGAGCTCTGATACCAAGCTGTCACACCCTGGCTTTGCGGAAGCGTGGGTTAATTTGGTGTGACTTCTTAATACCATAGCTTAATCACAACAAAGCTATATGAAAATAAAACATGCAGATCATCCATTGATTTAAGTAAAATACCACAACATTGTCTTAATACGTTGACACATGCAACGGAAATTACAACATAAAAACTTTGTTCTTAACACACAACCCCAAAATATAACATAACATTTGTTTAAGACTTGCGACTCGTCCAGGTAAAAGTCGCAATCCCTAAACATGGATGATCCTGTAATTCTAACACAGCGGGAAAACGTAGCATACCGGGCCAGATCCTTAGTTCCCTGAAATACATGTAAGTTGGAAAAATCAACATAATGTTGAGCGAGTTCATGCGTAAGTGAGTATATAAAACACTTGTAAGTATAAAAGTTTCCTGGTATGTAGCAGTGTAAGAGGACTTGTAATCACCAATGGTTTGCAAGGCCATTAGCATGTCGTGAAATGCAAGTAGGAAGACACAACCCTAGCTGATTTTTGCGTTGGGCAACCAAGTCACTCCAGGTCCGTTTTGGTTAGCCTCAGCGAGGTCCGTTTGGCCTAGAGCTGGGCTCGCTACACCCAGATAGATCTACCGCCTGAGTCCCTCGGTGTTCTAACTACCCATTCACATGATCTAAACCTCCTTACGTAAATCATACCGTGTATAAAGTACTTGTAAACAAAGTAACATGTATTTCACCCCCGCAGTTAAGAAAACTGAAAACAGTTAGAGAAAAGGGGGACATGAACTCACTGTAATGCGTCCTCGAATAACAGCAAATCAACTCAGTCTGCAGCACGACAACCTACAACGTGCTAATATCTATTAGACGAGCGGACGTGCCTTAGCTTAGGGTCTTAATGTTCTTGGGGAAATAGTTAGACAACTATTTCGTGTTTAAATTTCTTGGTTAACGTATAAATAGATTCCTTCCCAAGGATGGGGTATTCGTACAGGTATTATGTATTTGGTGACTTAACGTATTAAAAAAAATACATTTACAAGTCTCCTATCCAACACTTTAAAGTTTTATGTCAAAACTCAAGGCGAGGTTTAATTATGAGATATAAAGTTTCACATACACGATAGAAAAATAATTTTTCTAAGTCTAGATATTTTTAGAAAAATTCGCCAGAACTTCCCCTAAAAACGGGAGTGTCCGTGCTAATACGCACATCATTTTCTTTTTGAAATCAACCCATGATCATCAACAATTAACCATTACGTTTTGACACGCAAAATACTACCCTTGTCGTTTCAGTTTCAATTTGTGAAAACTGGACTGTTTTCGGACGTGTAAATAAATTACTTAACTTATTCCAAAAATTCCCAAATTTTTGTGGAACGTCATAACCGACCCACAAATTATTGTGTAAAAATTTCGGGGTCTCGTTCATTACCAAAAATTTATGGAAAATCGTTTACCGAACTGTGATCAGATTTGTTACATTCTGATCACAGTTTACGGAATAATTCGCCAAAAATTCCTCGTAAGTCCGTTTGTCGAAAATCCAGTTCGAGGGTCACAAATACATCTGTGTTCATCTTTGATAAAAGTTTCAGGGGCTGGTTCGGTTCAGGTTTTAAGTTGTGATCGAAAACACACAGCCCAATTTTCTGCAGTAACAAACAGCCTTAGCTGCTGTCACGGAAACAGATTTTTAAAATAGTAACCGACATCAGAAAAATACGATTCCAGCGCCATTTTCTTCGTTTTTTGAAATGACACGATTTAGGCTTTTGAAATTCCGTTTTTCGAGTTTTTAAGGTCCGTTTACAGCCTGTTAAAGGCGGCTGAAACAGTGACTCAGCATGCTGTTTTGTGATTTCGATGTTATTAAATCGCGTTATAAGTGTCCGATTAGCGGGTTAAACAAGAAAACGACTTTTAAATATCAAGTATGTGTTATCCAACCCTTAACCCGACGAGATTCCACTTTATAAATCATACACAAGTAAACCTTTACGTAGATTTTTATGTTCATACTTATGTTTCATATTTTTCTGATATTCTTGCAATCTAGTGATTTAAACAACAATACTACATGTTAAATGCCATAATTTTCGAACAAGATGAGATCAAGTATGAAGAAACTTACTACTAGCCTCTAGCTAGGGAAGAATCTTGTGTCAAAATGATGAGAAAAGATGTAGAATCAAGCAAGAACAATGCACCCTTGCAATCCCTTCAAGTTGCACCTTCCATGGATGATTTCTAGGCTTAGAATGGACAATGAAAGGAAGGAGATGATGTTGTTTAGGGTGGTGATGGGGTGCTCGGTTGTGGGCAGCCGATCAAGAGATAGGAGAGAGTGAAAATGGGTTGTATAATCTTGTGAAGTGACATACAATATAATGGACCTTACTTATACATTTATTCTCACATATCTTAGTTAGATAGACAAGCAAATCAATTAATACAAGAGAGTTGAAATCAAGCAAGAAGATTGGAAGTATGGTGTTATGACATGTGGGGTCCCACTTGGGGAAAAGAATTCGTTGGGGGGGGGGGGGTATTATGTAAATATTGTGACTAAAGTGTAAGTAATGTGATATATGTTAGTGGTTTATTTTTGGCGGGTGTTATGGCATACGGGGATCATGACTAGCCATAGAAAATAAAACAAAGTGTCTGCCAAAAATTTAGTGTCCCGGGTAATGTCCGGTTCTTACGATTAAATACCGTTCCGTTAAAATGTTTAATTATGCCGAAAAAAACTCTTTATATATATTTTTGTAACATAAATTATTCCCGGTACTTAGGAAAATATACGGGACCGTTCTGAAGTGTTTTTGCACTGTATTAGCAATTTAAAATGCTGAGTTCTATAATAAAGCGCAGAATTTTGTATTTAAAGTACGTTTTAGGCACATCCAATCAGTGTATCTTATTCCTAGAGACGCAGTACCACAACCCTTATATCCCTACACTCACTACCAGTGTAGCCAAAATATATGAGGCTCTTAACAGGCCTTAGAGGCAGTATCTGCCTGATGCTGGTTATATCAGCATGTTCATTGTGTATCCGTTTAGTGCTACTGTGCTTTTCGTGCATCATGTTTGTCACTAGGGTTCAGCATGTAAATAATGTAGTGACAACAAATAAAGTGTGATGCAAGTAAGTGCATGTATCAGTATGCAGGTAGCAGTTTATCAGCTAGTTTCAAACAAGCACAGTAATTAAGCAGTAATTAATCATTAATTAAGTTGTACGGATACCTGGTTTAGTGCGGGTTGTCACACCGTGCTAGTGTGGTTCCTATTCTTTCATGCCATCATGCCATGATTATGTTAGTATTCATGCTTATTCATATTAACACATATCTTCCAATTTTTATCTATTTGACTTTCACTAACACGCATATGACATGACTTGTCAACCACATAGTTCATTATCTTCGAATTCCTAATTCGTTATCACACATAACACATAATTGGTCTAACACGTATTCCATGATCTCTCGATTCTTATATTGGATCAAAATACTTAATCATGTTATAAATTCTCGGTTGACTTTCAGAAAGTCAACCTTTTTGCATATAATTCCCAACTTATGAACACGCATTCATGTTGATATAGTAGACCATATTAATGACATGATATTCATTTCATACATAATGTTGTTTGACACAAACAACTACATGATCGCTTATTCACATACACCATATACACATACTTATGCTTTCATGATTCTACATTTGACAATCACATAGCTAAGTTAGACAACTTAACGTAATTCATAACATCACCCCTTTACTAGTATGGTCATATGTTATACATTTAATTATACATTCACTTCTAAATCGCAATTAAGTGATTAATAGAAACACATGGCGAGCATTGCCCATTCAAGCATAATGTACAAGCCTCTAATGCATAATCTTAACAACACATACATTCAACCCGAATTCTTGTACTAGTTCCATCCAAAGCACACTCTTTAAGTTAGTATACCACTAATTACATCATTATCATACATCATTCATATATGTCAAGCCACTTCCTAAAATCTCACATCTTAACTTCACTTAGACATTTCATCATACACTTGGTGTGCATACTACTTCCTAAGCATAAAGTACAAGCATTCTTTGCATCTTCTTACTAGTTCATATCAAGATCATCAATTTCCCACAAATTCTCACATAACTTTCATCCTAAATCAAGGTCATTAGCAATAATCTACAATATTCAACTTCATATACATCAAAACCATACTTGATTTAACACATGCAACATCATCATCTTCATAACATTACTACTAGAAATGGGTTTCACCATTAAACATCAAATTAACCTAAACCATGCATAATCCATGTTATATATGATGATTCTAACACATATGAATGATCAATTTCATACCAATTCACGAGTTGGAACATAACCCACTTCATACAAGTTCATCAATCTAAGTTTCAAGACATACCTCACAATCCCCTTGTCTAGGTGATCACTAATTCATGTTCCTTAATAGATTTGAGCCTTGATTCAACCTTCAATTTGGAGCTTTTTGAAGAACTAGGGTTTGGCTCCCTTGGAACCCTTCCTGGTCGTTCCAGAACACACGAAAATGTGTGTGTTTGTGTGTATTATTTTGTTTTATAAAACATAACTTTCATTTACCCCATTTTAGTCCCTCAAGTTTGCCACTAAAAAAATATTGGCAAACTCTTGTCTATTAATACTTCTAACCTCACACTTAACTAGGTTAAATAGCCTAGTTATTTATTTCTTGATGTGCCATGTCATAACATTTTAACGAATATAAATCTTCGGGTTTTGGGGTGTTACAAGTCTACCCCCCTTAAATAAGGTTTCGTCCCCGAAACCTTTCTCATTTCCTCTACACACACACATTGATGTTTGACTTAACACCCTCATCACATTCATAAGTAATCATCCTAACTCATTTCATAATCATTCATGCAATTGGCTTCTTCTTCTTAACAAGGCCGTACTTTCCATGGCATACTTTCATATAACATTCCTATTTCCTTTGACCCGTTAATAACAGGTTAATATACATACTTATTCAAACTTATAATAATGCTTACCTTCATATGATCATTTTATAACAGATTAAATACCTTCATCTCATCCCTTGAATCCGTCTCACGGATTCAAGCATTGCATTCATACTTTAACTTCTTTCATGTTTCGAATCCGTCTCGCGGATTCTAGCATAGCATATCATGTCTCGAATCCGTCTCGCGGATTCTAGCATAGCATATCATACTTCGAATCTGTCTCGCGGATTCTAGTATAGCATATCATACTTCGAATCCGTCTCGCGGATTCTAGTATAGCCTATCATAATACGAATCCGTCTCGCGGATTCTAGCATAGCATATCATACTTCGAATCCGTCTCGCGGATTCTAGTATAGCATATCATATTTCGAATCCGTCTCGCGGATTCTAGTATAGCATATCATAATACGAATCCGTCTCGCGGATTCTAGTATAGCATATCATATTTCGAATCCGTCTCGCGGATTCTAGTATAGCATATCATAATACGAATCCGTCTCGCGGATTCTAGTATAGCATATCATATTTCGAATCCGTCTCGCGGATTCCAGTATAGCATATCATACTTCGAATCCGTCTCGCGGATTCTAGTATAGCCTATCATAATACGAATCCGTCTCGCGGATTCTAGTATAGCATATCATATTCTCATTCTTGAGAGTCTTACATTTCTCTTCGCCCTCACGTCCACCTACTACTTAATTCTAACGGACATACCTGTATCAATTATCACGGTCCCACGAACGTCATATGCTTCACGTGTACTGGCCAGGTACACAATCCACATACTAGTTTCGTGTCTTCGTGTAATTGTCACCTTATGTCCGAAGAATTTGGTTTCGGCACGTGTATCATTTTTCAAAACTCGTTTACTATACCATCATGGTTCTTCATTTAGCATTTTTCTTCCTTTAATGCATTTTACCATTTCATATACCGACATATTTAAATTTACGTACCTGAGTTCAACTTTATCTTATTTCATGCCTTGGTGTCGGTACTTGACCGCACTCGCGGTTCATCCTCTTCAAACGCTTATACTTACCTTGCATATACAAAACCGTCAGTTTCTTTATACGTATACATAAGTACATACTTACATTCTCTTTTACCTTTGGATCTTGACCGAATCTTGGATTGTACGGGTTTCTTATCACAAGAGCACACAGGTTTGAGTTCAAGCACTTACCTTCTTACACTTGATTCTCTCAAACCAGGGCTCTGATACCAACTTGTTACACCCTAAATCATATTTGACAAAAAGTCGCAGCGGAAACACCAACCATAAAATTTCTTGCGTTATAAAAACCTCAACTGATTTAAACTTTTAACTTTAACTTAATTCTTAATCAAAAGTCTGTCATCCTCTTACTTGTTAACTAAAAACATAGCTTACATTAACTACATTTTACATTCAACGTCCCCGTACAATCTCTCTAGTGACTCGGTCTTCGATCTCTAATCTTTTTGACAATCGCTCAATATCCGTACAACCTGCATTCACCACATACATTCAACACATTAGTATACAATCCATAAACAAGAATACAATACAAGTACACTTTTCATTCAGCTTTCTCCCTAAGTTTGAGCGTATCATTCGCGTATTCATTCCCTTGTGAGCCTTCAATAATGTACCTGCGTAAAACTTCGTTTTACAGGCACACGATTAATACCATTAACACTTAGCGTATCCAATTTTATACTTGCATATACTCGGCATACATCCATACCTCAATACATACATGCATACACCTATACATATCCTCATATATACATAAATACACACCTGCATACGTACATACATTCCTACGCCTTCATATATATACATTCTATCATACGTGTCTTCATATATACAATAAGACGCTTCATAAGTATCTACATTCATACATCTTTACATACATGCATACATACACATCTACATACGTACTTACCACACCTATATCTTTGTATACATGCATACACTCAAATGTACCTTCACATGTACCCTTTTACACCTCTACATATACCCATACATTACTTCGTCACTACATACGTACATACATTACTACATACTCACAAACATACTTACATACTTGCATCCACATATATACGTCCATACCTGCATACGTATGTACCTTCATACTTAATTGCATAATGCCATAGTCATACATAGCTACTTGCATACGTACGTACCCCGATACCTACATACATACATATATACATGCATAACTAGTACTTGTTCCCACACTATAAACTTACATACTTTCACGCATACCTACTTACATAAGTTCTACGTACGTATACGAATACATATAAACATTCAAACATGCTTATCTACAAATATGCATCCCTTTATGCTTATAAGAAGCTTTACAAATCATCGGGATGCGTTTCGGATCATTTGGAAATGCTAAATCAAACAAAACGGAGAAGTGGGCTAGACAGCCCGTCGGCGACGGGGTGGGTACCCGTCGGCGACGGCTTCTCAAAATGCCCGTCGCCCACTTTTGATCCGTCGCCAGTAAGTTAACCCGTCGGAGAAAAAGGCCAAACCAGAGCCCGTCGGCGACGGCTTCCTTACCCGTCGGCGACGGCTTCTCTAACTCGCATTTTCCTGCAGATCCGTTTCGTCGTCCGAACGCACTAAAACTCGCGTAACTTTCGAACCACTTACCCGTTTAACCTCCCGTTTCTTCCTACATGCTTGTAAATTCATATTCTATCATATGAACTTAAAATCCCATATCCGAGTTAAGGAAATTCCTAACTTACGCGTTTACGCCTATATTTTCATTTTCGGACAACTTTACCCATTCTTGTTTTCACCACACAACTCATTAGTTTTACTCCGAAACTTACATGAACTTTACTACCAAGATACCTTTACATTATTCGGAGTTTCGTTCTTGGGGTTTACACACCCAATCCCCGTTTCCCGTTTATCATACCGTAAACCTTTCATACTCTTATTCCCGATATAACAACAAACCCCATCTTTGACCCGTTATGTCTTCTTAACGAAATCATCGATTTCATACCATCCATTCTCAATTACCCTCATTGATCATACTTTAATTACTAACACATGTCCTTACGTAAACAACTAAAAAGTGATTACGGAAATCACTTACCTTGTGCATCCGCGTTCGTAACATCTTCCTTGCCTCATCTTGACCCGTTAGCCCTCCATGCTTGGTCCGTGCTAGTGTGGTTCCTATTCTTTCATGCCATCATGCCATGATTATGTTAGTATTCATGCTTATTCATATTAACACATATCTTCCAATTTTTATCTATTTGACTTTCACTAACACGCATATGACATGACTTGTCAACCACATAGTTCATTATCTTCGAATTCCTAATTCGTTATCACACATAACACATAATTGGTCTAACACGTATTCCATGATCTCTCGATTCTTATATTGGATCAAAATACTTAATCATGTTATAAATTCTCGGTTGACTTTCAGAAAGTCAACCTTTTTGCATATAATTCCCAACTTATGAACACGCATTCATGTTGATATAGTAGACCATATTAATGACATGATATTCATTTCATACATAATGTTGTTTGACACAAACAACTACATGATCGCTTATTCACATACACCATATACACATACTTATGCTTTCATGATTCTACATTTGACAATCACATAGCTAAGTTAGACAACTTAACGTAATTCATAACATCACCCCTTTACTAGTATGGTCATATGTTATACATTTAATTATACATTCACTTCTAAATCGCAATTAAGTGATTAATAGAAACACATGGCGAGCATTGCCCATTCAAGCATAATGTACAAGCCTCTAATGCATAATCTTAACAACACATACATTCAACCCGAATTCTTGTACTAGTTCCATCCAAAGCACACTCTTTAAGTTAGTATACCACTAATTACATCATTATCATACATCATTCATATATGTCAAGCCACTTCCTAAAATCTCACATCTTAACTTCACTTAGACATTTCATCATACACTTGGTGTGCATACTACTTCCTAAGCATAAAGTACAAGCATTCTTTGCATCTTCTTACTAGTTCATATCAAGATCATCAATTTCCCACAAATTCTCACATAACTTTCATCCTAAATCAAGGTCATTAGCAATAATCTACAATATTCAACTTCATATACATCAAAACCATACTTGATTTAACACATGCAACATCATCATCTTCATAACATTACTACTAGAAATGGGTTTCACCATTAAACATCAAATTAACCTAAACCATGCATAATCCATGTTATATATGATGATTCTAACACATATGAATGATCAATTTCATACCAATTCACGAGTTGGAACATAACCCACTTCATACAAGTTCATCAATCTAAGTTTCAAGACATACCTCACAATCCCCTTGTCTAGGTGATCACTAATTCATGTTCCTTAATAGATTTGAGCCTTGATTCAACCTTCAATTTGGAGCTTTTTGAAGAACTAGGGTTTGGCTCCCTTGGAACCCTTCCTGGTCGTTCCAGAACACACGAAAATGTGTGTGTTTGTGTGTATTATTTTGTTTTATAAAACATAACTTTCATTTACCCCATTTTAGTCCCTCAAGTTTGCCACTAAAAAAATATTGGCAAACTCTTGTCTATTAATACTTCTAACCTCACACTTAACTAGGTTAAATAGCCTAGTTATTTATTTCTTGATGTGCCATGTCATAACATTTTAACGAATATAAATCTTCGGGTTTTGGGGTGTTACAAGTCTACCCCCCTTAAATAAGGTTTCGTCCCCGAAACCTTTCTCATTTCCTCTACACACACACATTGATGTTTGACTTAACACCCTCATCACATTCATAAGTAATCATCCTAACTCATTTCATAATCATTCATGCAATTGGCTTCTTCTTCTTAACAAGGCCGTACTTTCCATGGCATACTTTCATATAACATTCCTATTTCCTTTGACCCGTTAATAACAGGTTAATATACATACTTATTCAAACTTATAATAATGCTTACCTTCATATGATCATTTTATAACAGATTAAATACCTTCATCTCATCCCTTGAATCCGTCTCACGGATTCAAGCATTGCATTCATACTTTAACTTCTTTCATGTTTCGAATCCGTCTCGCGGATTCTAGCATAGCATATCATGTCTCGAATCCGTCTCGCGGATTCTAGCATAGCATATCATACTTCGAATCTGTCTCGCGGATTCTAGTATAGCATATCATACTTCGAATCCGTCTCGCGGATTCTAGTATAGCCTATCATAATACGAATCCGTCTCGCGGATTCTAGCATAGCATATCATACTTCGAATCCGTCTCGCGGATTCTAGTATAGCATATCATATTTCGAATCCGTCTCGCGGATTCTAGTATAGCATATCATAATACGAATCCGTCTCGCGGATTCTAGTATAGCATATCATATTTCGAATCCGTCTCGCGGATTCTAGTATAGCATATCATAATACGAATCCGTCTCGCGGATTCTAGTATAGCATATCATATTTCGAATCCGTCTCGCGGATTCCAGTATAGCATATCATACTTCGAATCCGTCTCGCGGATTCTAGTATAGCCTATCATAATACGAATCCGTCTCGCGGATTCTAGTATAGCATATCATATTCTCATTCTTGAGAGTCTTACATTTCTCTTCGCCCTCACGTCCACCTACTACTTAATTCTAACGGACATACCTGTATCAATTATCACGGTCCCACGAACGTCATATGCTTCACGTGTACTGGCCAGGTACACAATCCACATACTAGTTTCGTGTCTTCGTGTAATTGTCACCTTATGTCCGAAGAATTTGGTTTCGGCACGTGTATCATTTTTCAAAACTCGTTTACTATACCATCATGGTTCTTCATTTAGCATTTTTCTTCCTTTAATGCATTTTACCATTTCATATACCGACATATTTAAATTTACGTACCTGAGTTCAACTTTATCTTATTTCATGCCTTGGTGTCGGTACTTGACCGCACTCGCGGTTCATCCTCTTCAAACGCTTATACTTACCTTGCATATACAAAACCGTCAGTTTCTTTATACGTATACATAAGTACATACTTACATTCTCTTTTACCTTTGGATCTTGACCGAATCTTGGATTGTACGGGTTTCTTATCACAAGAGCACACAGGTTTGAGTTCAAGCACTTACCTTCTTACACTTGATTCTCTCAAACCAGGGCTCTGATACCAACTTGTTACACCCTAAATCATATTTGACAAAAAGTCGCAGCGGAAACACCAACCATAAAATTTCTTGCGTTATAAAAACCTCAACTGATTTAAACTTTTAACTTTAACTTAATTCTTAATCAAAAGTCTGTCATCCTCTTACTTGTTAACTAAAAACATAGCTTACATTAACTACATTTTACATTCAACGTCCCCGTACAATCTCTCTAGTGACTCGGTCTTCGATCTCTAATCTTTTTGACAATCGCTCAATATCCGTACAACCTGCATTCACCACATACATTCAACACATTAGTATACAATCCATAAACAAGAATACAATACAAGTACACTTTTCATTCAGCTTTCTCCCTAAGTTTGAGCGTATCATTCGCGTATTCATTCCCTTGTGAGCCTTCAATAATGTACCTGCGTAAAACTTCGTTTTACAGGCACACGATTAATACCATTAACACTTAGCGTATCCAATTTTATACTTGCATATACTCGGCATACATCCATACCTCAATACATACATGCATACACCTATACATATCCTCATATATACATAAATACACACCTGCATAAAAGTGGTATGCTTGTATTTTTAGAAAATAAGCATGAAACTCGAATGCGAGCGTAAAGCCGTGAAATGGTTCGGATATGTCAAAAGTTACAAGCCCGGGATATGGGTGAATGAGACTAGAATGCCCAAGAAGTGTATATTGAACAATATGCACATTAGTTAATGGGTCGAATAATTGAATCATAGATTCTGTAAACCATTTGTTCGTAAACTGCTTTTCATTAAGTGAAATTCACATGGTTAGATCCGTAATTTTAATACGGACGTATAGGAAAAAGAATCGACTAAAACGGATGTATAAATTGTAAGTTATGAAAGTTTGAAGTTGACAATGGAAAATAAGGTTGCTGGGCAAACATACAGCACCAGATAATGAACCTTCTGCCGAAATAATGCCGTCGCGCTACGCGACACTGAACTACTCTAGCCGTCGCACGACGCGACAGCCGTCGCGGGCCGCGAAGGATTGCCTTTAATTCGTCGCGGGGCGCGACAGCCCCAATTACAGCAAATTTGTTTGTTTTTCATTATTTAAGCAACAGAACTTGTATTTACTTGATAATAAGAAAATTAAAACTAACTATTGATGTAGTTTTGACCGTAGGTGATGCTCGTTTGTTGCGGATGTCGATCAAGCAAGGAAATCAAGAACCGAAAACAAGTTTTAAATGCTTCCGCGCTAATCTAATCTAGTTTAAACTTTGTTGTTTTGTAAACACTACTGAATGTTGGATAATTTAATCTAGTTAGTTGACTATGTTTAACACTATAATGTAGTACAACTTAGTTTATTAACTAAGTTTTTTTGTTAATTATGTATTTCGTATCTTTAAAAGTCCGTATTTTTTATTTATTAATGGAATTATAACATGAGTGTTACGCAAATAACACAAAACAATAATATACAGATATGCACATATCCAGGTAAATTATTTCCTAACATATAATATTTTGGTGTCAGCAGAACACTTCTGTGGATGAATCAGTGGCTTAGATCTGATACCACCTTCTGTCGCAACCCCCGTTCCCTATTTGCCCGGAAACTGGCGGTCGCGGCCAGTTTCAGTGGTATCGGTGTTTATCATTTTGACAGCGGAATTTACATCAGGACCGTAGTTAGGAAATATTTTATCAGAGTAAAATACCACGCTTTTATAATATTAAACACATGGGAAAATTCCCAAGTTCCAGTACACACATTTTTATAGGGATAAAACCCTATTTATTTAAATAAAACATCTCTTTATTTAGGTAACTTTTATAGCCACTTTTCCAAGCCTTCAGTGCTGTCTAGCTGGCTTCTATTTGGCTTTCACATTTTGTTACCTGAAACGCGTTAAAAACATTTTGTCAGTGGGAATTACTGGTGAGTGAATCCCAGTCTATTCAAGACAAGTAAAACCTTTTACAATATTGAGGGCGGTCGCGCAATTACATTTGTTTATTTTTCTACCTTAATTACCACCCACGGTACTGTCAACCCGACTTGTGGTCATGTTACTACTCACAGTGTAGTAACAAATTTTGTGTACAAAACCCCAACATAACGACGATAATTGTAGAATACAAATACTCAATCACTGTTAAATATAATGTAAATCATTTGAGGTTTTGTAAAAACAGTTTGCAAAAAGGAAATTACTTACATTCCTATCTTAGGGTTTTCCTTTGTGATTTCCTGGTGATTATCTAGTAATTTACACAATGCATACGCGTTAGTATAATAACTCAATATTTACATTAGTAATACCCTCCCCGAGACAGAATTCCAACGACTACGTCGGGCAGAACCACGACAGCCGTTACGGAACCCTAGATCAATCAGGCAGCGTATCTAATACGTACCCGGGGGTTAAAATACTTACAACGAGGCAGAAATTCGTTATTTAGGGGGGTATTATGCCCGAGTATAGCTTCTACACTATAGAAATTTGAGAGAGAAAGTGAAAGACTGAACGATTTGTGAATTGTGCTCGTCGACTCAATTTATAGGGCTGATCAGACCCTTTCTCGCGCCCCGCGTAAGCCGAAGGTAAGTCCTTCACCGCCCACGACGTAGGGTACATAGGCCCTAGCCTTGGCCAATCACCAGGTAGCCTTGCCACAAAGCCGACACGTGGCACGCTAGGGTTTTCGCCTGATCTCCTTGCTGTCGCGCCCCGCGTAGCCCGAAGACAAGGTCTTCGCGGCCCGCGAGCGACCTTCTGATTTTGATTTTATTTAAATTAAATAAAATTAAAAGTATTTAAGGCCATTTATCGTATACGGGGCGTATCTTAAGACATATAGGGATATTTCAAATATATTAGGGGTGTCGGAAATGAATTTGGAGGGTTGTTATACAAAACATGTATACACGCACGTTGGACGGATCCCCTGTTTCGACATTGTTTGAATTCGGATTTTGAACTTCTTCAATCGAATCATGATCATCTTCCATTTCAACATCTTCTGTACTTCTTCTAGCACTACTCTGTGGATCCATTGTAATCGAATTCAATTGAAACCCTTATCGCCGAGAATTAACCGCACTGTATATTTCATTCACAATGTGTTATAGTAGTTTATGTTTTAAGAAGGAGATGTATTTGTGTAATTATTGACGTTGTATTTTTATCAGGTATTGATTTCATCACGATCTGTTATACTAGTTATGATTCAGAATGACGTGTGTTTGTATTTTCTTGACGTTGTGTTTTATAACTTTTAGGGTTCTTCACGATGTGTTGTATTGTATAACACACCATACGTAAAACACATCATCACTGGTCATTCAAAATTATAAAACACACCGCCATATAAAACACACCACGCTTCCATATTTATATAAAACATACAATAACTGGTAAAACGAATCAACTAGTTGAAACACAATTTTTTAATATGTGTAGCATTATGGTACTCATATTAAAAATAAAAAATGCTCGTTATTATGGTGTAATTTTTTTAAGAATAAATTATGTTTAAAAAAAGGTATTGATGTTTTAAAAAAGACGGGGGAAGTTGTATGTGACTTGCATGTGGGTTCCTAAATTTAAGGCACACTAAATTTATTTTTGTACCCTTAATCTAAGAAATCATTCAATTTAATTAAACTAAATATTACTACAATTTTACCACTCATTTAATCTCATCCATCAATTACCCTAATCTATGCCATGATCACTTCTTACATTTTTTTAGAAAAAAAAACATACTTTTTAGAGGAACCCTACCATATATATATATATATGCATATACACACATTTATATACACACAACACACTATCTTCTCTCATTCTCTCTATTCCACCTCCACCTCCATCACCACCAACACCCGCCACCACCGTCATAACCACCCCGTCTATCTCTGCACTCGTACCTCATCTCCCATAGTCGACTCGTCGTACCAAACATCAGTTTTACACGTCTTATCAGTCTCTTTTTGCACTCACAGGTACATACTCCGCTCTTTTTGTACTCACTGGTACAGATAGATCCGGTCGATTTCACACGTCTATCATCAAATGACACATATAAGCTTTCTCTTATTGTCCTTGAATTTAAAATAAAAACTCTGTAAGCTTTAGAGGACATTGAGTAACCTAGAAAAATTCCTTTTTTCGCTTTTCTGTCAAATTTTTCAAGACTATCAAAATCATTGAAGACAAAACATCTACAGCCAAAGGTGTGTAAAAATTTGATACTTGGAATCCTTTGGTTGATGATGTTTATAAGGAGTTTTCTGGTGTCTATTGTTAATAATAGATCTGTTTTGTACGTGTAAAACATGCATTTGCAATTGCTTCATCCCAAAAGTAGGTGGGCAGTCTGGCATAAGTAAGCATTGTTCTTGCTGCTTCAACCAGGGTCCTATTCCTTCTTTCTACAACTCCATTCTGTTGTGGAGTTCTTGGAGCAGAAAAGTCATGAGAAATTCCTTTACTTGTAAGAAAAGGCTCAAGTTTTGCATTTTTAAATTATGTTTCATAGTCAGATCTGATCCTTCTTACATGTAATTTCAACAGATTTTTCGTTTTTCTGATGAAATTAATGATCAGATCTAGGGTTTCACTTTTCATTCTGAGAAACTCAACCCAAGTGTACTTGGAGTAGTCATCTACAACGACTAAAATGTATTTCTTTTCAAAAAAAACTTGCGATTTTTACAGGTCCACAAAGGGCCATGTGTAAAAGTTCTAAATTTTCATAAATTGATGATTCAGAAATTTTTTTATGTGAGCCTCTTTTTGATTTTCCAAGCTCACATGCTTCACACATTTTATCCTTTTTGGATGAAATGAAAGGTAAACCTTTTACCAAAATTTTCTTTACCAGTTGGTTTAGAGTTTTAAAATTTAAGTGTGCCAATATTTTGTGCTATAACCAGCTATTTCCTTTGTTTTCTGTTGAAAATAAGCATAATTGAGGATGCTCAATTTTTTCTCTGAAGTCAAAGTAATAGATAGATGGAATTTCTTATTCTTTTGCCACTTAAATATACCTTGTTATCATCTAACCCAACCAGTACACATTTATCAGGTAAGAAAGTTACCTAGAAGCCTCTGTCACAAAATTGCCCACACTTAGTAGGTTATATTTCAAACCTTCAACATAGGCAACCTTCTCAATGGTTAATGATCCATACTGTATGGTACCATAACCCATGGTTCTTCCCTTAACCCCATTTCCAAAATTTACAAATTTACCCAGTTTTTCTTGATAATTACTGAGTGAGCTCCTATCCCCTGTCATGTGCTTGAAGCTCCCAGAATCGCAGTACCAGATCTGCTGCACATGACGGTCCTGAAATGATAAGGTTAGAGAGTTTTTGGTACCCAAACTTGTTTGGGTACTTTTTATGATAAAAACACACTAGAGATTTCTTCATCAGAGGAGCAGTTCTTATCAGAACTTCTGCTTAATGCAGAGCCATTAATATAATGATTTTCTTTGGAGAGATGGTGTTGAATTAGCTTCAGAATTTCAACACACGTACAACAAGTTTTGTCTATCTGTTTAGATAAATGTGATTGTGATGGAAGATTTTTGCTTCTTTGAAATTTGGGATGCATTTCTTTTGGTTTTTCAGAGAATTTTTGAATCTCATCCCTTTTTAAGATAATTTTGGATGACAGAAAAAGTTTATTAGAACTGCTTGATTTGCAAGAGTCAGCATCAGAATCTGATATTATTTTATCAAAACAACTTTCTGATGCCCTTACAAAGGTAGTAGGATTTCTGATATTTGTCTTTACATATCCTAATCCTTCACCTTTGTTCTTAGGTGTTGCTTCAATAAAGTGTATGACCTCTTTAGCTTGTTGAAAACCTTTTACATTGATCTCATTATCATGAATTTTTTTTGTAAAGATCTTTTCTTTCTCGTTCATAAAATTCAATTTTGGCATCTTTTGCTAAATTTTGATCGATTAATAATGGGTTTTCAATTTTGACTTTGTTGAGCATTTTTTGCAAATCATCAGATTTTGTGTTTTCTGATGACTATTTGTTTTGTAAAATCACAAAATCTTTCATTAGTTTGTTCAGTTGGTGTTGTTCCAAATTATTGTTGTTTGAACTTACTTTGGGTTCTGATGAACTAGAGCTCCCATTAGAGGTTGCAACCATTAAACAGACATTAGTCATTTCCTCTTCTTCTTCATCTTCATCAGAAGAGTCATCTGTTAGCCAGGTATATGTACTTGCTATTAGACTGACTTTCTATTGTTGTCTCTTAGCTTCTTCAAGCTTCTTTTCATAGTAGGCTAGATCCTTCAACTTTTTATTTTTGCACTCAGATGCATAATGCCCCTTTTGTTTGCATCTATAGAAAACAATCTCTGCCTTTCCTTTTTCCTTGGATTTACCTTCCATTATCCCCCTGTCACTTTTCTGGTACTTGCTACTTCCACCTCTTAGTCTTTGCTCAAATATTTTTGTGAGCAAGGCTATTGCCTCAGCAAAGGCTGAAAAATCTGATGAGGTATCAGAAATTTCTGAGCTTTGGCAGTTAGAGGTTTATGGATCAGTGATTGTTCCTCTTTGTGTATTAGAAACAAGAGCAATAGGTCCAGCCTTGTGGTTTGAGTTTTCATAAATTTCTTCCTCTCTTGGGACAAGGATGCTATAAAGATCATGCAAATTCATGTTCCCTAATTCAAGGGTGGATGCCAAGGTCATAGTGAGACTTCTCCACTCTCTTGGTAGTGCATCCAGAAAGTTTACATTTCTTTCATCATTAGATTTCTCAATACCAAACTTTTTAAGATCATTCAAAAGTTTAGTAAACCTATTATATGTTTCTGAAAGTGTCTCACTTTGGAGACTTTTAAATCTTTCATATGAAGAAACACAATTTGCTCTCTTGTTTCTTTTCATTCTCTCTTCTCCTTCACAAAGATTTTCCAACTGATCCCATAGCTCCTTAGCAGATACACATGCATCTACTTGTGAGAATATGTCATTTGAAAGTGCCATTATCAAGAGTGATTTGGCCCTTTCATCAGCTTCAACCATATCCTTATCTTCTTTGCTCCAATGTATTTCTTGTTTAGGAGCAAAAGAGATAGGAATTGTTGGTGTGAGCTCAGTTGCTGGAACAGCAGGAATTTCAACAGTTGGTCTATGTGGGCCTCTCTCAATGGATTGAAACAATGCTCGATCATGTCCATTAAGGAAGTTGATCATCTTGATTCTCCATTGGGGGTACTCATCTCTGACCAAAGTCGGAGGCTTTGACATAGATCCAATGTTAAAAGCATTGTTCGAAGTTTGAAAGTTTGCCATATTTAGTAAAAGAGATTGTTATAAAAAATATGAGCAATTGATCTTTTGAAAATGATTTATTCAATCTGCTCTGATACTAATTGTTGATCTCAGATAAGATGCTCAAAGACGAAGTATGATAAATAGATTTCAACAAGTAGGAAAACATTGTGCGGTACTAGAAATCAAACTTTCAAAAAACAACAACTTACAGAATTTTCAAGTATATTGATCACTTTGGAAAACAAAGTTATTGACTGTTACAAATGAAGGCTTAAAGAATTCTGTGTGAAGGGCAATGGAGTTTGTGGTGTGTGTATTAAATGCTTAGCTCAACTCATTTAACCTTCGGGGTTGACATCTCTATTTACAGAGAGTCTGGATCATGAATAAACGTTTGTTTATTCATGCACTTGCTCTGCACAAAGTAGCTTTTGGCATATTCATTGAATCCGTTGATGTCAACTTGCTACTTTCCAAATTGTGTCAGGGCCTTATCTTTAAGACAAGTTGGTTCATTAGAAATTCTGATGACCAGCTTACCAGAATTCTGATGAGATTGATCATCAGAAATTCTGATGATCAGAGTTACCAGATTCTGATGATAAATACCAGATTTATCATCAGACTTATCAGAATTGTCTTTTCTGATCACCTTCTTTGTCTTGATCACTTCCTGATATTAGTTGAAGATGTATCTTTCTTTTCTTCTTGTCATGTTATCTTGTAGGCACATTTTTATTGATCTTTCTTGACTGTATCTTCAGCATATGATCAGGTTGATCATCTTTTTCTTCAATACTTACATAAAATTTTCCTAACAATTCCTTTCTCTCGCCCATTCCATTACCTCGTATCAAATAGACCCTTAATTACTAATCGTTTGAATAAAATCTTATAATAGGTAACTTCTAAATTAAAGCCCCGGATGAAGATCAAGCCACGACAAGAACCGATTACTTACCGAATGCTCCTTAGCTTTTGCTTTCAGTTAAAGTATTTTGAAATGATAAACATGTGGTCTTGTATTTTGAATCAACTTATGTCTACCTTGTGTTAGCTTATGTTTTAAAACATGTAATATTTTGTTACAATCGTACGTATAAAATGTGAAATTATATATATATATATATATATATATATATATATATATATATATATATATATAGGGTAGAGTTATTGTAAAAAAAGTGTGTTTTGTGATAAGTGTAGAAAGAAATCTACACCATTTGATCTATAATATAATGGTTGAGATTATAATGGCAAAATTGTAAATAGTGTTTACCATTAAAATAATTAATTTTCTAGATTAAGGGTATAAAGGTAAATTTAACATTTTTAAATTTAGAAACTCACATGCAATGCAATGCACATGCAAGTTCCCCCTTCTTTTTTAAACTTCAATAACTTTTTATACGTAACTTTAAAAAAAATACACCATAATAATGAATGCTTTTTTTATCTTTAGAATGAGTACCATATTGTTATACTTATATAGAGAAAAAATTACGTTTTGATCGGATGTTTTAGTCCATGGTGTTTTGTCTATGTTCATACAATGGTGTTTTAATTGTATTGTGATTCAAGGCGTTGTGTTTTACAATAAAAAATCATGAACGTATATAAGACACCATAACATTGCAAATAATGAATTATGATTCAAGTCATGGTGTTTTAACATATGGAGTCTGTAACATTGTATTGTGATTATAGTCATGGTGTTTTAACATCTGGAATAGCAATAAAATGATTCTAGATGTTAAAACACCACGACTGTATTATGATTCAATTCATGGTGTTTTTGGAATTTGTATAGTGCTATATACCTGAAAAAATAACAAAATCATTCCAGATGTTAGAACACAATTGCTATATTACGATTCAAGTTGTGGTGTTTTCTGGAATTCATATGGTGTTTATACGAACTGATGATTCAAAAATAAAATTATATCACTAACCTAAAATAACTCACTGGAGGTTACAAAGATTATTTTATCATTTAATTAAACTTTGAAGTAATTACATTATTGCCCATTATACATATCAAAACAAACTCTCGATGAATAGTGATTTGTAGCTTTTTATTATTTGTTTTTTATTTATGTATAATAGTAATTATTAACATTTAAGAATTTGTTTATTAATTTTTATTATTTATTATTCAATTTGATTTTTTAATAATAACATGCATTCGTTAACTTTAAAAAAAATCTAAATTCAAATCTACGTTTATTTATTTTTATTCCGGTCATGCGTTGTGATAGCACGTTACCGCGGGCATTGTATTGATTGGGTTCGGTTCGTTATAGCATCAATACGATACAAACACTTGGTATAGAAATCAACACATGATTTATATCAGCTGAAAACAATAAAGACGAACATCGGTACCGACACTGATGGATCAATCAATTAAAATTATTACTATACTTGTACCGATATTCATTTATTGTTGCGAATAGAGTTGTATAACTGATTTTTTTTAAATTCAGAAACCATAAAAATGAATATAAGTACCGGTATGCGTGTTGTTCAGTATGATAGCGATACGGTGTCAGTTTATCAAAAGAAAAAGGATAAAAAAATATTACCCAAACCAATGTTGATCATTTGGTTCACTACGGTAGCAACATGATATCCGTTATTAAATAGAAAAACATTAAAAACATACAAGTACCGTTGTTGTTCGGTTTGGTCCGGTATGGTATGATAACGATAGAGTGTCAGTTTATCGAGAGCAAAAGAAATAAAAATAAAATGCAGATACCGATATAGATGTTGTTCAGTCGGTTTTGATACGATTTGGTATGATAGCAGCACCCACCGCACGGAAAGAATCTAACTCTATATATTATATTATATATTATATTATATATAATATTATTATTATACATATTAATTTGAATTCGCGATGAATAGTGTTTTTAATTTTTTAAACATTCTTTATAAGTTTTTTAATAAAAGATTATTTATCATTTAGTTTATTTTTAGTAACTTGCTCATGTTGGTTTTTTTTAATCTAACTCTGTAACTATACTTTTTAAACATTATGATATAAATCTCCATGAAAATGGATATCGTGCCGCTATCATACCAAATAGAACCGGAATCGACGATGTATAGTATTTACATATTTTTATTCAAAAGAACGTATTTTTTTGTATTGTATATTATACGAGTGCCGATAACAGTATTAAAAAAATTCTTTTTTATTGTGAACTATATGTGTCTCGATATGTGACGAATCTAATCAATTTCGACCAAATAACATTGTAAACTATATGAGTCTCGATATGTAATGATCTAATCGATTTCGACCAAATAAAATCGGTACAGATATGGCGATATCGACAATATCAAAAACCGGTATTCGTTTTTTAAGGTTTTTGATTGATGTAAAAGATGTGACAATATCGCGACTTTATTTCTTTAGTTTTCTCTTTCAGTTACTATAGCGAGTATCGGTATCGAAACGAACTCAACCAAAATGATACTAGCTGAGTTACCGCCGCATAGCGCGGGGGAAAACCAACTAGTTTTAATTAAGTAAACTGAAGGACACATGTCAACACCATATTATTTCCTACACTTCTCACACTATTAACCCTTTACAGGATCCTTAATCCTTAATCTATATATATAGGATAAGGATCCGTTAGGAATCACCTTTTATTGCGAGAACCGTGAGAACGAGTGTGAACACAGCCAAAAATACCAAAAAAAATTAAAAACACACAAAAAATTTTATTTTTATTAAAATTCGCTAAATTCCGTCACTAAAATTCTTTTAGTGGCGAATTTTAATTAAAAAAAAACATTTTTTAGCATTTAATTGTGAGGTTTAACTTTATGGTTTAGTTTTTAGCATTTAGCTTGGGTGGGGTGGGGTGGGGTGGGTAGAGGGTTTAGGTTTTTGTGGGTAGGAGGCGGGGGGTTTGTTTTTTTAGGTTTTTGGGAGGTGGGGGTTTTAAGGTTTTTGTGTGTGTGTGTGTGGGGGGGGGGGGGGGGTAGGGTTTTTTTTCTAGGTCTTTGGGCTGTAATGTGGTGGGGTGGGGTGGAGGTGGGTGTTTAGGTGATGGTGGGGTAAGTTTGTTTTGTTAGGTTCTTATTGGTTCTCGTAATAAGGGGGTTCTAAGATGAAACTTATATATATATATATATATATTTGAAGGGGTCTTACATTAGCTCGTCGGTTGAGCACAACGTGCACCTTCAAACCCGTCGTAATGGTTGTTGCGCGCGTCGCCGCTTCAATTGGTGGCCGGTTCCATCGATTTCCATCTCTTTCTCTCTGATGCATAAGCGTGTATATGTATAAATGTGTGATGTATTATAATTATTTTTATTAAAGCTAAAAATAAAATTAAAAATTGAAAAATAAAAACGATACATTTTAACTTGACTAGTGATTTTGATGGAAATGACAACAAAATCAAAACGTTAGGTATTCAGATAAAAAAAAGGTTATTTTGAATGTAACAGTAAAATCAGTCTAAAACTCAGAGATGATTTTGATACGATAGTTATAACTGAACAAACTACACTAGGATACATACAACTATGCATGCATGCTTTTATATTGTTTTTGAATATATCAAATTAGGGAAAAGTGCATGTACAAATAATCCTTAACATACTAAACATACAAATTGAAGGAAAAGTCAAAAAGACAAGGTGGCATTTTTTTGTAATTATCAATAACTATCAAAGTTACTCTACAAATGTATCTAAAAAACCTAAAAAAACCTAACCCCCCACCTCCCCCAAAAACCTAACCCCCCCCCCCCCCCCCCCAAAACCTAAACCCCCCCACCCCCACCCCCCAAAACCTAACCCCCCACCCCCACCCAAGCTAAAATGCTAAAAAACTAAACCCCCAAAAACCTTAAAAAAACACACACACACACAAAATATTTTTTTTTTAATATTTTTTATTAAAAAAATCGCTACTTTTGGTAGCAAAATATATATATATATATTGTGTTTTTTTAAGATTTTTTTAGGTTTTTTTGGGGTTTAGTTTTAGCATTTTAGCTTGGGGGGGGGGGGGGGGGGGGTTAGGTTTTTGGGTGAGGGGAGGGGGTTAGGTTTTTTAGATACATTTGTAGAGTAACTTTGTAGAATAGTAACCAAGTTTCAAAAGTGTTTCAATTAGGTCACTCAAGTTTCAAAAGTGTTCCATCAGGTCACTCAACATTCATTCTCATTAAAATTAAGGGTTTTTTCATCCATTTCATAGGTAACCATAGTGATGTGTATTTTTGTATATTTTTCTCTTTTATTTGATGCTAACGTCGAGTAATGACGTGGATTGTAACTTGGTTTTTTTTATTTTTAATGTAATTAAATGGTTTTTATTTTTAATAAATATAATTTCATATATAAAAATAATTCGACCCCAGCATCTTGTGCCCCATTTTTTTCTTGACACGTGGAAAAAAGACATGGCTCGATTTGAATGTTAAGTTGTCTAATTGTGACAAAAACGACACCAGTGACCTAATTAGAACACTTTTAAAACTTGGTTACTATTCTGTGAAATTTTCCCTTATTGATAATTACAAAAATGTCACCTTATCTTTTTAACTTTTCATTCGATTTGTATGTTTAGTATGTTAAGATTATTTGTACAAGAACTTTCCCCTTTGTATGTTTAGTAGGTTAAGTTTATTTGTATTTAATCTTTTGCCTATCAAATTAATCAAACCTAGCTTGTGAAACGATAAACTTTAAATATTATGACTTGATGTGTTCACACTTCACTTAACTATTGACGTGCTATAACACGTATCTTTTTTTTAATATAATATCATTGGCTAACTATATCTAATGACTAATCATATACCCATCCACATACGTCTTCTCCATTATGTCCCTTCCACTACAAAGATCCATTTTCATTTTGATTTTACAAGTTTATAGAGTAAACTTCCGTTTTGCTCCCTGTGGTTTGGTCACTTTAACGGTTTTGCTCTAAACCTTTAAAAATAGCCATTTTACTCCCTGATGTTTTGATTTTTTTGTCAGTTTGCTCCCCGCCTCTAACTCCATTCAAATTGTTTGGTTTTTTCCATTTTGCCTCCCCGCAGGAGCAAACTGGCAACAAAACCAAAACATCAGGGAGTAAAATGGCTATTTTTAAAGGTTTGGGGCAAAACCGTTAAAGTGACCAAACCACAGGGAGCAAAACGGAAGTTTACTCAAGTTTATATTTACGGTTGAGACTTAACTTTAATTTGGTGTGAATTGTGGTTGTGTTGTAGCATGACTTGGAGGTGTGGGTGTGTTGCCGGAAGAGAGAGGCATGTGAGACATGCAATTAGATTTTTATAGACCTGCTATAAATAGTTTATTTAAATTACTTATATGATAATGGACCCGCAATTACACACGGGTCTTCAATACTAATTTTTATTTAGTAACAACAAGATGTCAATAGATAAACGCATCTAATACTAGTTTTTATTTTGAAAAAAACTTTTTAATAGTTTTAAAAACTTGTTATATCCAACGGTTAGATTCTGATTATGTGTATGAGTTGGATTGCATGCACATGCCCCAACCTGATTTCGATATTGGTGGTTTCTCTAATAAGGACACCCCCCCCCCCCTAAAGCCCAGAATGCTTTGGCGAGTGCCTTATTTAGTAGAAATGTCCAGAGTTTAGGAGAGAAGTTTAGTCATCCCCTCGTCAGAAAGCCGTGTTTGATTGTCTCCGAGGCTCCTCATGCTCAGGATTTCCTGACAGTCATCCCCATTGAAGGACTAGGCCAACACATGTCGGCAGTGGAATCCGGGCCAATTCTTAAGTACCGGCTAATGATCCCCCTGTTTCTGGTTGATGAGCCCTGCCCAGTTTGCCGCAAGGTTATTTAGATATTTTTGACAAGTATGCGGTCCATTGTAATGAGTTACCTGGTTTTTAAATACAGGCATGATTTGGTAAGGGATATTTTGTTTGATGTTCTAAAGCGGACAAGGATTTCGGCATAAAAGGAGTCTCCGGTGAACTTTCTGACGGATCTGCTCTATAGGAGGTCTACTCTTCGGCCAGCTGACATTTTTGTGTTTGAGTGTGCCAGGGGGAAAACATGCTTGTGTGGACCTTAGAAGAGTGTCCACTCTTGTTGGGCTCAGGGATAATGGGTTTGTTGCTGGTCAGGCCGCGTTGAAGGCGGAATCAGGCAATGTCGCTAAACACGAAGAAGGCTTGTTTAGAGAATCAACACGTGTTTTATCCCATTTGTTTTTGATACATTTGGTTCCCTAGCCCCAGAGGCCGTGGAATTCCTAAACAAGGTCCAGCGGGTTGTGAATAGTAATCTTTCAACCATTAAGGGTTGCTTCGTCTTTAGTAGGATCGGTTTTGCAATTCAAAAGAGGGTTGCAGCGCAGCTTGTTGCATGTTTTGTTTACCTGCCACTTGTTTGTAATTTGTTATTTTGCCATTTTAATGAAATTAACTGTCTTTAAAACTAAAAAAAATAACTGGATATATTTACTTAGAAAAGAAAAATAAAATGCGATTCTCTCCCTGTTTCTCATTTTTTTAATACTTCAGCATTTTAATTTATTGAGATGACGCATTTCGACCCACCAAATCTTTTAGCAGCCTTATTTGATAAATAGAAAATTTTAGTAAAAAGTTGATAATTATCGTTACGACGTTTTAACTTGTAACAAATGCAATTTTGAGTTCCTCTTTAATTATCTTTAAGGTTCATTGTATCTTGGCCCCTTTGGTGGTTAGTGCCAAAAAAAAGGAAGATTTTCATGCCATAAAAACAAATCAATACTTCAATTCAATTATAAAGCAAGAGGACAAGGGGGACGTTCGAAAAATGTTTTTGAATGGTGTAAATAGATGCCCCTTAAATGTAATTTTAGTTAATGGATGGGTGATAATTTTGGTAATTTTTTGGTTAAGTCAGTCAAGAATATGTAGGAAGAGGACGGGGACATTTCGGACAAATGTTTTTGAATGGTGTAAATGGATGCCCCATAAATGTAATATCATGGTTTGGAGGGCGAACCTTGATAGACTAGCTACTATGGTATACTTGAGTGGTTTTGTGAAGACATGAGGAAACACCAGAACATCTTTACACGGCTTGCATATTCTCGAACCAAGCGCTTGGTGTGATATACCGCCGCTATTCATCTTCTTAGTTAGAGATCTTCTGGAAGCGTACAGATTTTTTAAACAAAGGGAAGAAAGGCTAAGAAGATCATTCATGGTCTAATTATAATAATGTGCTGGTATATTTAAAAAGGAAGAAATAATATGATTGTTCAAGATATTAAAAACAGGCAGCAGGATGTCTTGGGAGAAGTTAAATTAATTTTTGTTTGGTTAAGGAATAACTCTTCTTACAGGGACCTTCGATGGGAAGATTAGTGTAAATCCCCTTTGCATATGTTGTAATTTTTGGCATTTTGCCCATCTCTTGCCTCGGAGATGTGTCTAATGAAGTTTAATTAAAAAAAAAAAAAAGAAATTATAAATTTCAGTTTTTCATGTTGCAATACATTCTATACTTACTTAAAGTAAAAAGTCGGCGGGTGGCTTTCCACAATCACCTTTAAGTTTGAAGATTTTTTACTTTTATTTTATAATTCTGTAAATTACATTTTTGGCACATAAAATTTTCCTTTCTTTTAATCCCTACTTTTTTAGCTTACAATTGTACCTATTACTTTGGCAATTTACATTACTATGCTTTATACCGACCTCTCAACTTTTAAACTTTGCATTTTAATATTTCGACGCGAATTTGGTATAGGCTTTCGTGCTTTATTTTGTAATGTTTCCTACAGATGAATCAGGTCACTTATAATTCGTTTTGACTTGACGGTATAGATTCGAGTTAATCGAGTTGCATATAATACGTTATGAGTGTACGGTATACACTTGATTTACTTTACGTTTTGATCCAATCGCAATGCAGCTGTATCCTGCATTGAGTTCAATCGGATACGTCGAAACACGTGTTTTCATTGATTAATGTATCACATAACGTTTGGACTAATCCGTTCAACATTTGCAATGTACCCGCGCCGCAACACGCGTGGTTCTTATTACTAGTTTTTCTTAAATTACATATTTTCAAGTGACATGAATAGTTTTATATTTTAATTATCACATTTGGACATAACATATTTTAGCTTTTAGTTTTGCTTTTTTAATTATTTTTTTAGTGCATTGTTAAAAATGGAGGTAAATCAAACACTTTATGTTTTTTATAATTATGTTTTAATATAACTACTATAATTTTTTATTGTTATAATTTCTTTTGAGTAGATTTCGTTTCTCGCGTTATGACTTAAAAATACGATGTTTTATAAAAATTTCGAATTGTACACAATAATATAAAGTGATGTCGTCTATCTTTTATCTATACCTTTTGACATAAATTTTATTTGAAACTGAGTTGTACACAATAATATAAACTGGTGTCATTTGCCCTTTTCTTATTTAAGCAATATAATATGACATTTTATAAGTCGTTTACCCTTTTCGTTATTTGAGTATATAATATCACATTTACTAAACTTTCGAATATAAATTTGCGACGTGTTTATATTTATCTACGATTCGATGAATTTTTTTTATTCAAGCGAACATCGACACCGGTGTTTTATTTGGATTTATGGTTTTCTTGACATGGTGATACAATATTCATTGAGTTTTTTTATATGTTACGTCATTGTTTACCTTTTTTGTTATTTGGTTAACATAATATAAAGCTTTCAATACACCGTTGCAACATTCTTATTTTAATCTACAATTCGATAAAAAAATTTAATCCAATGAGTAAATGTAGTTATTTTTTTTGTTCTTTACCATGAAGAACCGAATCATTATGGTTCAAACTATATGGGTACCTGTACTGTATTTCTTTTTTTAGGGTTATCGGATTTTAATAATCATAAGTTTCATCTGTTGGTCAATAATAATTCCAACTTTAAAAATTCCCACTAACGATCTCAACTTGTAAGAATTTGGCCCACATTGATCATTTTCTAACATAGGTGCACTTGAATCAATTGAGTCTACAGGTGCGCTTAAATATATTGAGGAGGCAAAATTCTTATATGTTTGAAAATGATCAATGGGGCCAAACTTTTACAAGTTGGGATCATTGGATGGAATTTCTAAAATTGGGATTATTACCAGCCAACAGGTGAAACTTAGGATTATTAAAATCCAATAACCCTTTTTTTATAATTTTCTCAACATAACGACATAAAATTGATTAAAAATCTCGACGTCACGACATAAAATTGATTTAAATAAACTTGTATTGTCTATAGAGTATTTTTAAGTACCGTATGCTATAGCTAGTGCTAGTGACCGGACCGATGCCTCACCTGAACAAAATTGGTACCGGTATCAGTATATTGTTTCTATAGTTTTCGATCGATACAAAACATGTCTCCATATCCTTTTGGGCGTATCTCTTTTAACGAGCTGATCGTATCTCTTTTAACGAGCCGATAACGTTCGTAAGCCTGCCACGGAGCGCGGAATCTCACTAGTTATCAACAAAAGGATAACATAATGTATGAAGCATGTTAAAAATTTTCGAAGCATTGAAAAATCTTGTTAAGAGCTTAATGATGCGTCCAAATATATGAGACGTAAAGGTTAACAAAGAAATAATTTATAGAAATATAGGTACTAACGTTACGATATAAATTTTATTGAAAATGCTATATCAAGTATTAGGGGTGTTCATCGAATCGAATAACGAATTTTCGAATAATTCGAATCGAATATTTTGATTTTTTTATTATTTTTACCTGAATTCGTATTCGATTCGATTCAATTAATATTTGAAACTCGAATTCGAATCAAATTCCAACCGAATTCGAATAAATTCAATTTAATTCAAATTCACCCTAAACAATAAATTATTTTACTTTCATTTTTTTTAAAATACTACAACCTAATTATATTCAACATAAAATATAATAATCTGCAAAATTAATTAACTATCAATATGTCAAAACACCAAAAATTATAAGATAGGTTGGTTACCGGTAGCGATTTGAGTTAGGTAAAAATATAGAAATAAGTAGCATTGACTATTTGGTTTGGTAATGTTATGAATAATAAACTTATCATTTATGGAGGTAGTTCATATTTTGGCCAAGTTTAGAAGTTATATATGTTTGTGAATGTATATACATATATCAAAAAATTATATATAAAGTGAATTCGAATTTCGAATCGAATCGAATTCAAAATCATAAATTCGTATTCGATTCTAATTCGATTACTGGACTCGAATACGAATCAACTTGAATTCGAAGTTTTTTAATCGAATTCGAATCGAGTCGAATTTCGAATTTTTCGAATTCGAATCGAATTCTGAACACCCCTATCAAGTATCGGTACCATACTGAATTGAACTAATACCGATCGAATAACATCGGTACCGATATTTTTTATGGTTTTTGATTGATGTAAAAGACATGTTGATATAATTTTGGGCATGTCACGTTTTGTGTAATTATACATAATACCATTGTAAACAAGTTCTTTTATTTTAGTAATATTAGATTTAAATAACCCCAAGTTTTACCATTTGGCTGTAGCACTCCCAACTTACGGATTATATCATGCCACTTCCAACTTTCAACTTAATTTTCTTTGACACTCTCAAATTAACTGAACACTAACCCAGTTAGCTGACTTCAGATGCCACGTCAGATGTCATGTCACTAAATAAGTGCCACATCCATAAGTTAAAAGTTTAGAGTGATGTGGTACAATATTGGTAAGGTAGAAATATTATCATCTAAATGGTGAAAATTACACTTATTTAAATCTAATATTCTTTTCTTATATAATAGTATAATACACATATTGCATAGGGAATTTTCACTAGTTTGGATTCAAATACATAAGAACTCATTTTAGAACTAACCTAATATGACCAACTTGTTTAAGGTATTTATAAATATGATGTGTTGATTCTTAATATGAATGGTTATGTTTTGGGGTGGTTAGTCTGAATGGTAAAGTTTAAGTTATTTTGATTCCATCTTTCTTTATTTTATAATACATACATTACATGAAGGAATTTTCACTAGTTTGGATTCAAATACATAAGACCTCATTTAGGAACTAACCTCGTAAGACCGACTAGTTTTATAAATATGATGTCTCGATTCTTAATATGATGGTTATGTTTTGGGATAGTTAGTCTAACGTGTTTGACAAATATGTTATGTGTTGAGTTGATCTGTTAAACTTGTATTTGTATTTGGTTATGAGTTTAACCCGACAACTTGATTACAACATGCCAATCTTTCTGTCAACTCATTTGACCAATTTAGATAAATGGATTACATAGGTTGCGTTCTCGTTGCATGAGTTTAGTGTGTTATGGCTAAAGCGATATCTTTGACACTAACTGAAGGGGTATGGTCCCAGATCTCGCGTCAGCACGACCGCGAGCGACCATTACCCTAATCAAAAACCCCCACCAGCAAGAACTTATCTGTGTCCATGTGAGCACGCGCGAACACAGCGGTCGAATCCAATCGGTCAACAGATGGGAATATATACCTTATGTATGAAAAATGGGTCTATACATAGCGATGCGGCCCGGCACCGCATCCTATGAACATTTTTGTAGGTCTGTTTTTCTTGAGGATCTGATACGTAACTGATGTGTGCAAAATGCAACATATAAATTACATCAATTGTGGCATAAAACTAACCTTTTTTTAGTACTAATGTTGGAAAAAGTGTGATTTTGTCTTCCTTTTGCATTTTCAGGATTAAATGAGCCCAAATTAACAAAAGAAGCAAAAAGACATCAAAATCTAACATAAATACAAGAAAAGGAACAAGACGTGACATGCCCGACCCCACGACAGCATCTTCCCAAGCAAAACAAGAGGTCAGAAGACTGAACACGCCCCGTGCTCAGCCAGCACGGGGACGTGCCCAAGTGTCAGCAGAAAAGACAAAGTGGTAGAAGCTTCTATTGCCCACCACTGGGCCGTGCTCAGCGGACACGGGGCCGTGGTCAACTATAAGATTCGCACAATCCAGGCAAATCTTCATAGTACAAAGATTCTTCTGCACACGGGGTCGTGCTCAGCGGACACGGGGGCGTGCTCAGCGGACACGGGGGCGTGGTCAACTAATAAGACAAGCTGCAATAAATGAAGAAAGAGAAGGATGTGGACACGGGGCCGTGCCCACTGGACACGGGGCCGTGCCCGAGCTTCTGTTCAGCCTATAAATAGGAATGCTTGGCTCAAGCTCAAACCATCCCTTGGCACACCACCTCTCTCACACTTCACCCACCACCCACCACCCACCACCCACCACCACCATAACACCATCATCCACCACCATCATCCATTGTCCATCGTAGAGTGTGTGAGTCGTCTCGGGATCCAAGATTGATCGTAAGAGTTCTTGACAATCAAGGCCATGTTTGCCTAAGTCTCTTACATCACTTGGTGAAGACAAAGTGTCTAGTGTAATACTTTTTATTTCTAATCTTTTTGCACTTTTTACTTGGTTTTGTATTAATGACTTTAATAACTAGTTGCTTATGTTGAAGGTGATCTTTCCTTATCGTTTGTCCGTGGTGTCTTGGCATTATTTTACTGTCTATATAAAATAAAAGATTTTCACCATTCATATCTCCACGGTCTATATGGAGGTATGTTGGCTACCTGGTCGGGGGTTAAGGGAACGGTTTGGTAAAGGTCTTGCCATTGTTCAGCGTTTAGAGGTCCTGCAATGGACCTGGGTCAAATTTAGTAGGACCTCCTTCAATACTTAACGGTATTGGATGGCGGGGGTCCAAACTCTTTGATCCCCTCATAAGTTAACTACTATTAATACCATAACCCGGCTATTTAGGACTGTATCCCTGCTGACTCAGACTACTTAGTCGAGGGTAACGTCACCTCCAAAAGAGGGGCCTACCATAATTTGCATTAATAACTTAATTAATTATCTTCCAATAATCCACCCTTTTAGGATTGTATCCTTGCTGATTCAAACTACTGGGGTGAGGGTAACGTCACCTTCAAAAGAGGGGCCTACTACAATAACTAAGATAATCTCTTAAAATAGTGCAAAAGTGCGGAAATAATCAAAGGTTACACTAGATACGAGTCGGAGCCAAGTGATTCATCTTGTCTATCTGTTTTTCTTTATATTTTCTTTTTCAGCATTTTTAGTTAGTTTTTTTTTTTCTTAGTTTAAAACATTTTTCTAAACTTTTTATTTTGATTAGACGTTGAGGATAAACCGGTACTAAAAGCTCTTGTGTCCTTGGACGACCTCGGTATCTTACCAACACTATACTACGCTCACGATGGGTGCACTTGCCCATATGTGTGTCTAGTGTTAGTAAATATCGTGTTTTATAAATTTAAAACTTGGCTAAAAATAAGTGTTAAAGGGGCTTAAAATATACACCTAATATATATATAACACTTCACACGCATCAATAACCTATCCTTGTTTATCACAAACACTATCACGGGTGCGGAATCCCCGTAACGGTGCAAACCAAACAATGTAAAGAGTATAACACGAACAGGTAATCAAAGACTCACTTAGATTAACAGGATGAGAACAAACTGCAAACACATACACATAATGCTTGACGATAAACTCTCAGTTTCTCTCTATGCTCTCATAAACCTAACTGTGAAACATGCCAAGTATTTATACTGTCCTTGTACGAAAACACTATGGACGAAATCAAGAGTGATTGCGCCACTTATGTGCCTGACGAAATCCAAAGGGATTTCGTTGAAGTGATTGTTGATGAAAACACATGTGTTTTCATCATCAAAACCAAATAAGGACAGAATAACTAAGGCATGGATGGACAGTCAAGTATGATTACACAACCTCTAAACATAATGCACACTAGCATTAGGTTAAGATACAAATACAAAGACAAATTGTCATACCAAGTAGGATAGGAGGATATCCGACTAGGTGGACACGACGGAACGTACAGACTCGATAACAAAAGACTGTTTAACATACAACTAAACAAGACAAGTTACAGACACAAAACTGCACTAACAAACTCCCCCTTGTCTGTTGCTTGGTCTTCGTTCTTTGAGTCTTCAATCTTCAGTGTTGTTCGGACCACGAACTGCCCGCGTGTATTCCTCGGTAGTAGCAGTAACAAGCGACGCGCTGAAATCGCAACGCTTGTTGCGCATCCTTGTCTTCATAGAAAATGTCGTGCCGATATAACTTGTCAATGTCGGACGCGGACATGTTAACGATCCACATCGGATCTAACATTTTGAAATTTTCACGATCATCTCTAAAAATAATCACCGCCTCGTGCGTGTCTGAGTTAATGCCATTTCATCGAGAAAGTTCTGCGGCATCGGCATTAATGGGATTTTATCTACGACTTTTGGTGGCTGATACACAAGTTTGTAGTGCCCCGTGTTCGTTGCAGGATCAAGAGTGAATTTAATCTGCTGGTAAATAGGAAACTGCGGCTTGTACGATTCATCTTTCCAGCCTGACTTTTTGTTGAACTTTATCCTTTTCTCGAACAATGTAGCTCCCTCGAAGTTTGAGCGATTGTGGAGCTTTAGCTTTGTCAGAGCTGCAACATCGTAAAACGGCAGAGATAATATGCTCAGCAGCGAACTGAAATACTGGATACCGAATTCCCTTTTGATGGCGATGCAATGAATTTCCTTGACGAACATCCAACAGAGAATTCTTCCACTCGGCTTCACCTTTTCAAACTGTAAGTAGTCGACTTGAGCGACATCTGGCACAGGTTTGGAAACCTTGGATAAGAACTGTTGTCGCCACGCGGAAAATGCATCTGCGGCATTTTCAGACGTATCACGGTTCTTTAAATGCTCATCAATGACTTCCACATTCTCTTTTAGTAATTCTTCATCAAAAGGGGGAAATTCAGTCCCATCTTGTCGAACATATGAAGATTTCTTCTCATTTCCTTCAAAGAAGATTTCTTCAATATTTTCAACATTTGTTGTTTCAGGCTCAGTAGGCATTCTATCAATCTCTGCATCATCAATCTCTCTCATAGCATGTAGAGCAAGCAATTGCTCATGTGAAAGATCCTCGACAATTTCACCTTCTTCAAGAAATTCCCCAGTGATTGGATGAATAACCTGCAATGCAAGATCAGCACTGCTAGGAACAGAAGATGTACCTTCAATCTGTTGAACTGTTCCAGAAGAGGTTCCTTGAGAAGATTCGATCGCTGGCGGCTGAACAACAACGATTGCAGAAGATGTGACGGCTGGCGGCTGCTGTGATGTACCAGAAGGGTCAGGATTCCCTTGATCTTCAGGATCATCATCCCTTTGCTTCATTACTTCTTGTTGCTTACATCGATCATCCCACAGAGTAGCAACACGCTGTCGAAGGAACTCATAGCCAGCAGTTATCGTCTTGACTCCAGCAACTATAGTTGTGTTACGCGTCTCGTACCACTCTTTCATGAAGTCACATCTTCCTTTAAGATCTTCAGCCAACTTCCGAAGTATAGAGCTACTTCTTTCACTCTCTTTGTCAGAAGCTTTCAAACTTGCATTCTCAGCTTTGAGTGAATCAATCTCAGCTTGTTGGCGCTCAATCACAGTTTGCTGTTGATCAACAGTGGACTTCAACTTGTTAATTTCCACCAATTAACTGACCTGATCATTTTTTGTGATCCTGATAAAGTCAGTTTGCCTCTGAATACGATCAGCAGCTGCTTCGAATTGAGAGAATAGGAAGTTATTCTTCTCGTCTTGAGACATCTCTGAGAAAATCCTTTGACGGTCAGCACTAGGTTGAGAAGTAGTTGCTCTAATTGCAGCAGCCATTGACCTTCGTGGAACAGCCTGAGGAGTTACTGTTGGAGTTTCAGGAGTTGAAGTAACCACAGGAGGTGGTTGAATAGTTGTAGATGGTTGTTCTGTCGACCTTGGAGGAGACGGCACCATTGTAGAAGCTTCTTCAGCTGTGAATCCAAAGTTTGGATCCATTGCAGCTTCCTGTATCGGCTCAGAAGGAACAGATTGCAGTGTAGACGATGAAGTACCAATGTTCTTTTTAACTTTCTTCTTACTAAGGACAGCCGTTTTCTTTTTCTGCACACGTTCAGTCTCAGTATCCGATGGAACATAATCAGAATCTGCTCGCTCTTCTCCACCAGCACTACTAGCGCCAGGTGCACTAGCTGCTGTTGCTCCAGCATCACCACCATCACCATCACCATCACCACCTTCTTCATCATCATTACTATCAGATGAATCACGCTTTCGCTTAAGCTTTTCTTTCATCCTCTTTTCTAACTCAGACTCTTCATCATCTGACTGGCTGTCATTGTGATGCCATTTGTCATTATCAGGAGCCACGTATGCTTTGTTTGCTAGAGCACCAAACATCTTCCTTGGAGGATCAGATTCTTTATATTTCTTAGCCGAGTGACCCTTGAACAAGTTAAATGAATGATCCAACATAGTTTCAATCTTGAGAATGTCAGTGTCGGCTTTGAGAAGATCAGGGTGTTGAGTATTCATGATCATTTGCATGAATCTCGGATACATCCAGAATTTCTTGCCAGTCGTCCGAGATCCAGTTCTTCGTAAATTGTCTTTCATGTATGCAAATAAGAACTTTGAGATGCTAAAAGGCTTATTTAAAACAAGCGCGACCATCAAACCGATGAGATCGAATCCAGTCATGTCATAACCTGCACGGTTTTTGCCTAAACATTGAATAAGAACATGTAACAAGAACTTGTACCGCATAGGCAATGTAGCTTTGTTGATTTGCCCAGCAAAAATATCAGCAGTACATTTCATCCTGAGCAAACATCCGCGCGTGCACATGATTGGTATACAAAATGGTGCATCAGCAACGTCTTGAAGTTCCAAAACAGTGTTGAGAATCTTTGGAGTTACATCCACATCCAGCTTATGAACTTGCCCTCGAATCACTTCCTTTCCATCAACTTCAATTATCTGAGCAGTATCCCAAAATGCTTTAATCAATGTCTTGTAAACCGGTGTCGAAAAAGTAACGGTCTTGTTTATCCTTGATTCCCGAATCCATTGCGTGATTTCTTTAAAATCGACAAACTTTCCTTCCGGATCAAGATGAGCAATCATATTATGTCGCGACTCAGACATGATTTATTCTTCGCTTTTGTTGGCTTTCTTTGTCGCGGGTTTGCGTGATTTCGGAGCCATTCTGTGTTTGACAAAAACACGTAATGAGAGCGAGTTATGTGACAATTATAAAATACATAAGTATACATATTTAATGTGTATTGGACATTAATCATGTATAATATATATGTTGTATAAATGTTGCCAAGTTCACAGTAAGGTTACACAGTTCACAGTTAAAGAAAATATTTCCAAATGCTTATGTAATGGACCCTGTGACGAAATCAAAAAGACTTATCCAAACACAAGGGTCTGACGAAAACACATTTTGGGCCGACGAAATCACTTGGGCCGGGGTTGGGCTTTAAACTTTTAGCCCAAACACATGTGTGATGACGAAATCAGGGATTTCGTCAATTTCGGATTTCGGCAACAGTGATTTCGGCAGTTTGGGGATTTTGGCAACATGTGATTTCGGCACTTGGGGATTTCAGTAACAAGTGATTTCAGCAAAGTTAGGGATTTCAGTAACAAGTGATTTCGGCAAAGTTAGGGATTTCGGCAATCACTGATTTCGTTAATTAGTTAGGGTTTAGGGGTGGAGAATTGTTGGTATAATGAGCTTGCTGTTGTTGTGGTTGGGCTTGTTGTTGTTGTGGTTGTGGTTGAGCTTGTTGTGGTGGGACAGGAATATAAGCACTCGGATCGAATTGAGGTTGAGTAGTGGTAACTTGAGGTGTAAAAGGAATATAAGGACTCCCAAATTGAGGTCTAGAATAAGCCTGAGCTTGAGCACTCAAATGCGCTGGCGGAAAATAGGCACTTGGATCGAAGACCGGAGGTGGAGCTGATTGTGGAAACGGAGAAGAGCTTGTATTTGATACAAACGCCGTTTGTAACTTTGGTTGCTGAACTGAACTGGAACTGGAACTAGCTAACTGGTTAAAACCTGTAAGATACATTTCGGTATTTTGAGGAGCAGGAATTCGTTTAGCTTTCCGAATTTCTTCATCATTCTTGTGTTCCAGCTTCTGAATGAATTCATAGACATTGACATTGGCAGCATCTAGAACACCCGTATGCTTTAAAAGCTCAATGTATGGGCTCCACTTTGGAGGTAGAGCATCAGCAAACCGTGCAACGATTTCTGGTTGAGTTGCAGTAACACCATAAGCAAACATTTCACTAATCAAATGATAAAAACGTGTAGTCATATCATTTAGAGTTTCATTTTCCAAGAACTGAAATGATTCAAACTCTTTCTTCAATAGATCATGGCGTGTTTTTCTAGTAGCTGCATTTCCTTCTCCTCTTGCTACCAAAGCATCCCATAATGTTTTCTTTGTGAAGCGCTTGTGTAAGAATAGCAAACGACTTTTTCTCTAAGTCATAGGCTTTCTTGTCATCTTTATGCATATTAGTAAAACCCGCTGCAGTTGATGCTGCTACTTCGAGGGCATTGTTGCGTGGAGTAATGAAACACCTCCAAAGATCGGTGCTTTGCCCTTGAACATATGTGTGGAAACGACCTTTCCATGATGGAAAGTCGTTCATATGATTCAACTTTGGTGGGCGATTGTTGCTGCCCGTTTCGCTCTCGCTAAGCAAAAGATTCTGAATGTTCTGATTTTAATTTGATACAAAATCCCATTGAGTTGCACTTATAGATTGCTGACCAAAAACATTCTTTACCCATGCTGCTGCAGAGGTTTGATCTTGACCTGGTCGTGGGTCCGTACTCCAATCCCACGGACTTGTACTACTCATGTTTGATATTAGAACAATTGTACCTGATAAAACACTTGAAAACACAAAGTTAGAACAGTTTTACAAGTCCTCTGTTTAAAATTGACAACAGATCAGGATGTTTGACGAAATCCAATGGTGATTTCGTCGAAGTTATGTGTGACGAAAACAGTTGATTTCGTTGACTGATATGTGACGAAATCAATGTGTTTTCGTTGACTGGAATGGGACAAAAGTACAGTGTTTTCGTTGACTGATGAGTGATGAAAATTGGATTTCGGTGCCAAGTGATTTCGTTGAGTGGAATCGGATTTCGGTGCCAAGTGATTTCGTTGAGTGGAAGACGAAATCGAGTGATTTCGTTGAGTGAAATGATCAACGAAATCAAGGGATTTCGTTGACTGTAATGTGGACGAAAACACTTGATTTCTTTTTATGATATTTTCGACGAAAACACTTGATTTCTTTTTGTCCAGGAAGGTTTTCGTCGTGAAGTGATTTCGTTGACAATGGGTACCAGCTGGTAGTAGATATTTTTCAAACCTTATCCTCTGACAACTTGACAACAAATTCAACAAACCATGCTTTTCTGATTTCGGTACTCCTTTTTCTCACCAACTAATGATCACAGTACACATTTTTCAAACACTTGTAATATAATATTGATAAACAACAATCAGTTAGAATTATCAAACCTCAAACACATAAACATGCAAATATCAGTTTGAATATTTCAAGAACACATTCAAGAACACTTTGAAGATATGAAGTTCTGGAAAATGATTTTGCTTATACTTTCAACAAAAACCAAACTATAAACATCCACACATGTAATGTAACAAGGTTTTCAATAAAACTATAGCAAAATAACATTTGTAAACACATATTTTTCAGCAATATTTTCAGAAAATAAATAAACTTTTCAAGAACAACAATCTGAAAATAACAAGAACACACTTGTTTCAAACAACACAATGTTTGGTTTTAAACAAGGAAAAGAGCCAAGGCTCTGATACCACTTGTAGGTCCGTTTTTCTTGAGGATCCGATACGTAACCTATCCTTGTTTATCACAAACACTATCACGGGTGCGGAATCCCCGTAACGGTGCAAACCAAACAATGTACAGAGTATAACACGAACAGGTAATCAAAGATTCACTTAGATTAACAGGATGAGAACAAACTGCAAACACATACACACAATGCTTGACGATAAACTCTCAGTTTCTCTCTATGCTCTCATAAACCTAACTGTGAAACATGCCAAGTATTTATACTGTCCTTGTACGAAAACACTATGGACGAAATCAAGAGTGATTTCGCCACTTATGTGCCTGACGAAATCCAAAGGGATTTCGTTGAAGTGATTGTTGATGAAAACACATGTGTTTTCATCATCAAAACCAAATAAGGACAGAATAACTAAGGCATGGATGGACAGTCAAGTATGATTACACAACCTCTAAACATAATGCACACTAGCATTAGGTTAAGATACAAATACAAAGACAAATTGTCATACCAAGTAGGATAGGAGGATATCCGACAAGGTAGACACGACGGAACGTACAGACTCGATAACAAAAGACTGTTTAACAAACAACTAAACAAGACAAGTTACAGACATAAAACTGCACTAACAATTTTCATCACGACATGGGATCTGGACAACAGTAACAGTCACCAAGCAGCGACGCGATGCGACACGGCACTGCATCCCGTATATGTCTTGGCCAGAACAAGAACGCGGGAACAACATCAGTTACCGCAAGCAGCGATACGGCCCGGCACCGCATCCTGCCTACAAGGCAAGTGTGACTGACACCATAGTGCAAGTGGCAGCCCACAACGTAACCGACAGGCCTGACACACCTGCAGGAGGCTGTGCGATGTCAGACTAGCCACTCAACTACCCTCCTTCACTCCTCGGCTATAAATACCCATCCCAAACCAGGTTTGAGGTATCTCTTCACAACTCTCTCACTACTACTACTATCACACTTTGCTTCCCAAGCAAATTACTGATTCTCACGCCGGAGAGTGGTAACAAGGAGCACCCCCCACCCCATCCTCCTTGTTACGAGTCACGGTTTGTTTCCTTGTGCAGGTGATCAACCAGCGGACGATCCAGTCAGCAATCCTCGGAAAGAAGGGATTAACCCTACTTGACGAGACCAGTGAATTAACCCCCTTGGTTAACCATTGTTTCATCATTGGTGCCCACCGCTACTCTTAGCACTTTTTTCCACATTCCTTTTTCTTTCCCAAGAACATGTCTGATCGCCTAAACAACACTGTCGGGGATAGCCTAAACCCCGCAAACCCAGGACCTGCAGGGACCACCCCTCCAGCCCCAAATACTGGCCACATTGACACATCAACAAAGGGGGTGCATCCCTTATATTTGCACAAGATCTTTCACAGTATGCTTCTGTGATACCTCCAGGCATGAACCTCCATGCCTGGTATGACCAACAACAAGCTATGCTGGCCGCAGCATACAACAGAGCTTGCGCAGAAGCACAAATACCTGTCGGGCCTACCCCGGCACCACATACACCTACGGGTCGTATTTTGCAATACGACGACAGGACCCCCACACACCCAGCCTCCTGAAGTAGGCGTGAAGACAGCGGTTCCTTTTACTGCGAGGTCCGCACAATCAATGAGGATGATTCCTCATACGGGTCCCGCAGTAGGGGCCCAATACATAACCGTCTGGGCCCTCAGGGCGAAAACAGGCGGCAATCCACAACCCACCGCGGCTCCGGCATTCATAGCCGGCTAGGACCGTAGTCCCACAACGAAGGGTATGGCCGTACCGATCCGAACGACCATACATACTGCGGGGAGTCCCACGCTACTAGAAGCAGACCGAGAGGACGCAATTATGTTCCTCCCACCGAACCCCGCACTACATACCTCCGCGCTGCAAAGCGCCACCAAAGCCAACCCTACAGGCCAAAATCTGCGGCCGAAAACTCCAAGTTCGTCCGGGAGATTGCCCACGCCGATGTCACCACGACTAAATTCCCAATAACGATCGGGAAATACAATGGTTCGTCCGACCCGGACGACCACATGAATATTTTTACCGGCGCCGGATGCAACGGCAGGTTGGACGAGCCTACTTGGTGTCATTTTTTCCCCCAGACCCTCACTGGTCTGGCGAGGGCTTGGTTCGATTCTTTGCCGGTGGAATCACTGGCCTCATTCGAGGACTTGCAAGCAAAGTTCCTCGCACATTTCAGCCAGCAGCGATGTCACGGCCCCCGGCCCGGTTTGACCCGGTCAGGAGCCGCGGGACAGGAATCCCGTGGTATTTATTTAATTAAAGTGACAGCGGAAGACTTTATCAGGATCTTTTTAAAACTGAAATTTCCCGATTATTTTATTTCACAATTCGGGATAAAACCCTTGTAATTTACAATCATAGGATTTCACGGAGAAATCTGTATTTTACAAAACATGTTTCTTTATTTTTATTGAGCCACTCCCTTAAGCTTGTAGTGCTTCGCGGCACTTTTCCTGGATCACAACAGATCACCTGAAACATGTTTGAAAAAGGTTTTGTCAGCGGGAAATACTGGTGAATCATTCTTTTTACTAAAACGACGCGTTTGTTATAATCTACAGTATTAAGAGCGATTACAATGTTTCCATATATCAACCAACTACCCACGGTTTTTGTCACTCGAACATCCATTGGTAACCTCTGAGTCCAATGGTGTCTGTGACTATGGTCATATCACCCCTTGGCTAACTCGTTGTCCAATGGTGACGGTTTTCAAGTAATGTATACAAAACCCCACATACCGGCTGTAATTTGGTGATTACAGAGACTTAATCCCTGTAATTATAACCTTGAAAATAAACATGATTTTGAAAGTAATTTAATAAAAAGGGAATGACTCACTTTGCAGATTTAACACGGGCAGAGCCTAGTCTATTGATTAGCCTTGTTACCTAAATTAATAACATGCACACGAACTAGGTCAGTAACTAATACAGCATTTACGATAACTCACGAGATTAAACCCTCACAACGAATGACAAAGTGCGATACTTAAACATCCATCGAATTCATGACGAATGACAAAGCATAAACCCTAATGTGGGCAGCACTTAAACATCCATTGGATAGTTTAATCGATCGGACATTGAATCGTAGCAGCGATCGAGTTAATACCCTGTTATCGCGGCAGCACTTCGTGAATTGTGTGTGTTTTGGACTATTTCTACTATATCTCAGTGTACGTTTTTGAGTTTTATCGTCGAACGAACGCACAATTGCATGTACCAGACTCCTCTATTTATACATGAAAAATGGCGCCCTCGCGTGGCGCGAGGGGCCTTCGCATGGCGCGAGGGACACCCTACTACCATAGGGTAGCCTCGTGTCCAGGTAGCTCAGGTGAGTTGGTCTCGCGTTAAAATTCATTGTACACGTAAAACTGTATTGATAATACCGACTAGGTTTTACCCCCCTGAGTTTTAGGGGCCCTGATCCTGATTCCGATTGTTCTGAAAATTTTAGGGATTATGCAGGATTACTTGGGGATCTTAATTAGGGTTTCCTATTGAACCAAATATAATAATAAATAATAGTTTTGGTGAGAGTTGTTACATCTTCCCCACCTTAATAAAAATCTCGTCCTCGAGATTTACTGGAATAAGTGAGGATACTTTCGCTTCATTTCTGATTCCAGCTCCCTAGTGTATTCAGATCCTTTCTTTGAACCCCACTTGACTTTGACCAGCACTAACCGCTTGTGCTTGAGAAACTTGATTTTTCTATCTTCTATTTGCAGTGCTTGAGAAACTTGTTATAGCAGATCCTTGTTTTCTTTCTGCAGTCTTCTTCACGATGTCCTACAACTTTTCAAAAATTGCAGGTTACATTACATCTTCTATAATGTTTCTTTCTGCAATTCCTGCAGAATGGCAAAGTTGAGGATTGCCCTGTTCCTCTTCTCTTGAAACTGTTATTATTACCCGTACGAAATCCTTGGGTAATTTTCTGAGCCAGTTCCTTTTTCCTGTTTTCATCTCTTGTGCGTACCAGCTCGTCAGTTAGGGTGTTAGCTAATTCTACCGCATCGTCAATAGTGCAAGGTCTCGCAGCTTTAACGATATTGCAGATTTCACCAATCAATCCCCAAATATAGCGAGAAATGAGTACCAGTTCTGGCGAAGCCAGTGTTGGTACCACTCTAGCATATTCAAAGAATGTCGAAGTATACCCGCGACAATCTACACCCATCATTCGATGATTTAGGAACTTATTCGCCATTTGATCTTTTTCATATTCGGGACAGAATTTTCTTTCTACAAGATTCTTAAATTCTTCCCAGTTCATGGCATAGGCCATATTTCTTCCTTTGGCTTGAAGTACTGTATTCCACCATTCTAGCGCACCTTCTTTGAAAAGATTTGAAGCGTACATGACCTTGTCGTCCTTGACACATTTACTTATTGTAATTACTGCCTCGGTTTTCTCTAACCAACGCAGTGCCGCAGTCGCTCCTTCATTGCCTGCAAACTCAGCTGGTTTACAAGCAAGAAATTCTTTGTAAGTGCAACCAGGCGTTGCAGCTTTCATTTTCTTAGGGAGCGGAGCCTGCCTTGGATCATTATCGTGATTAGTATGATTACCGCCTTCGTTTACGTTATTACTGAAGTTATCTTCAGAAATATGTTTGCTAGGAATGATTTGTTGAGGTTCAACAGGTTTCTAGGCAACAGTAAGGATTGCTGGAATAGCATTGGCTATTCCTTGAGCAACGATATTTTCTATATCTTGCCTAGTCATAAATGGATCCTCCGGATGTTGCTCAGATTGGTTAACCTCATTAACTGGTTCATTATTAGCGTTTTCCATCTGATAATTAATATATATAAATTATTAGCATAAAATAATTAATAGTAATACACAAATAATCACATAATTTCATAACACATGAATAGCCAAAATTATCGATTTCTCGATTCCCATTTTATATATTATAGTATGCATCAATACACACCATTATCTTACAAAGTTTTATTTGTAGTTATTTTACAAGATTATATTTTTCTATTTATTATACTATTATACAACCACAGTTTCACAACCCACTATCCCTCGTCAGTTGGTATTTCAGTAACGACGTTCCCTCTCGTCGTATTTCCAGGAGATCTGTTCTCCTACTTCCCTGATCCTTTTTCCTGCATCCACCAGCTCCTCACCAAAGTGGCGGAGTTCAGCTAGATTTTCATTGCTCATTGGTGGATTTGGTATAGGTTCTGGGTCAAACTGAGGGAGAAAGGAATAAGGACTGTTGAGAAGGTTTTGGAACTGCCAATCATTAGTCCACCACTCATCCATTCCTAGAGGTTGGGTGTGGATTATAGGTTCTGGAATTGCTGGTTCCAAGTTTATTGGAAGTTGATTTTTAGCAGAATAAGGGTAGAGGTTATTAGTAATAGGTCTAAAGAAATCACAGCTCTCTAATGCACGATCCAATTCTTCCTGGAATGGCAACTCCTCGATTTGCCTAGAACTTTCCCCAACTTCCATCTTTGTTTGCCTAGAACCTTCTCCTAACTCCATTTCCATCTGCCTAGAACCTTCCCCGGCTTCAATCCTCTTTCCTTTATCTAAGGGATTTTCTATTTTGGGAATCTTCCTAGTTGCGGGTTTCCTCCTGCGTACACGCCTCCATCCTACAAATCTTCTCTTTTTCTTAGGCTTGGGTTTCTCCGGAGGTGGAGCGTTGAATTCCATAGGTTCTTCTATATCAGGTATGTAACCAGTAAAATCTCTAGAAACCTCTATTTTCACCGGATAAAGGTTAAGATTCTGAAGAGCTTCAGATAACTCATTCATGTTGTTTAGCATATATGCAAAATACAAACAAAAATGCTAAGTTAAATTTTATAACAAAATTCCATAGATAACCTTTAAATATTATTGCATACCGTGTAACTAATTTAATACAAAGAACAACTGACAACTAAAACATATCAGGGTTTACTGTAACTTATTTATTTACTGGATAAAGTTTCTGGCTTGTAGGTGATAAGGGTGCTAAAACTTGAGTCAGAGTATTTAAAGATTTGCATTTACTGCTACAGTGGCTAGCATATAGAGATCTGCCCATTTTTCATCTAACTGGTCTTCCCATGGTGGGTTACTGCCTAATTCCCGGGTTTCTCGATTAATTCTTATTTCTTTTGATTGGGATTTCTTTATTTTCTCCTGACTTTTCCTAATAATCAAACTTCTTTTATTAGGAGAAAGTGGTTCCTCATATTGTGCTTTACGGACAAATATTCCCTTTTCAGTATCTGCTGAGAATCTTGAGGATTTTGATTGGGATGAACTTCCCTTTTCATTTGTTGAACTATCTAATTTAAGATAGATGTTTGAAAGCTTTTGCTTACCCATACTGTAAACAAATATTCAAATAATAAAACACATAATCACAAAATGGCAATTAAGTATTTTCTAAATACTTATTTGGCTTAAATCAGTGGCTCTGATACCACCTTTTCCTGTCACGGCCCCCGGCCCGGTTTGACCCGGTCAGGAGCCGCGGGACAGGAATCCCGTGGTATTTATTTAATTAAAGTGACAGCGGAAGACTTTATCAGGATCTTTTTAAAACTGAAATTTCCCGATTATTTTATTTCACAATTCGGGATAAAACCCTTGTAATTTACAATCATAGGATTTCACGGAGAAATCTTTATTTTACAAAACATGTTTCTTTATTTTTATTGAGCCACTCCCTTAAGCTTGTAGTGCTTCGCGGCACTTTTCCTGGATCACAACAGATCACCTGAAACATGTTTGAAAAAGGTTTTGTCAGCGGGAAATACTGGTGAATCATTCTTTTTACTAAAACGACGTGTTTGTTATAATCTACAGTATTAAGAGCGATTACAATGTTTCCATATATCAACCAACTACCCACAGTATTTGTCACTCGAACATCCATTGGTAACCTCTGAGTCCAATGGTGTCTGTGACTATGGTCATATCACCCCTTGGCTAACTCGTTGTCCAATGGTGACGGTTATCAAGTAATGTATACAAAACCCCACATACCGGCTGTAATTTGGTGATTATAAAGACTTAATCCCTGTAATTATAACCTTGAAAATAAACATGATTTTGAAAGTAATTTGATAAAAAGGGAATGACTCACTTTGCAGATTTAACACGGGCAGAGCCTAGTCTATTGATTAGCCATGTTACCTAAATTAATAACATGCACACGAACTAGGTCAGTAACTAATACAGCATTTACGATAACTCACGAGATTAAACCCTCACAACGAATGACAAAGTGCGATACTTAAACATCCATCGAATTCATGACGAATGACAAAGCATAAACCCTAATGTGGGCAGCACTTAAACATCCATTGGATAGTTTAATCGATCGGACATTGAATCGTAGCAGCGATCGAGTTAATACCCAGTTATCGCGGCAGCACTTCGTGAATTGTGTGTGTTTTGGACTGTTTCTACTATATCTCAGTGTACGTTTTGAGTTTTATCGTCGAACGAACGCACAATTGCATGTACCAGACTCCTCTATTTATACATGAAAAATGGCGCCCTCGCGTGGCGTGAGGGGCCTTCGCGTGGCGCGAGGGACACCCTACTACCATAGGGTAGCCTCGTGTCCAGGTAGCTCAGGTGAGTTGGTCTCGTGTTAAAATTCGTTGTACACGTAAAACTGTATTGATAATACCGACTAGGTTTTACCCCCCCTGAGTTTTAGGGGCCCTGATCCTGATTCCGATTGTTCTGAAAATTTTAGGGTTTATGCAGGATTACTTGGGGATCTTAATTAGGGTTTCCAATTGAACCAAATATAATAATAAATAATAGTTTTGGTGAGAGTTGTTACAAGCGACGTCATGAACATCTGGCGTGGAGACAACGAATCTCTCGAGTCGTTTGTCATCCGTTACAACAAAGAGTGCCTGGAGATAGGCGATGTTGCAGACCAATTGGCATGCAACCATTTCATTCGAGCCGTCAGGGACGAAGAAATGGTTATGACCATCTCAGGCAGGGAAGGCTTACCAAAGAAATGGGACAACGTTATGGCCGCTGCCAAGACGTACGCCCAGACTCAGCGGTCTCTCAAGCCGCACGTTACAAAGCCACAACCTCAAGCGGAAGGCCAGTCCTCCCGCCAGGACCCCAGGCGCAACAACAAGCGCAATCGGGACACGTGGAATCGCGGCAGCGATCCCAAACCGTATGTTCCGCGTACTCACCAGCCTGACGCAAGGGCAACAATCAATGCCCAACGTGAAAACCGGGCATCGAAGAAGGAATCTCGGGAGCAAACTGGACCGAGATCAACCAGTCGCCAAGCGACGTCCTCCTCACGGACGCGCAGTTCCTGCGACCGGCCCAACCAATGAAGTCCAAGAAGAATCAGGATCTCACACTTTACTGTGAGTATCACAAGGACTCGGGCCACACAACAAACAACTACATCAGTCTTCGACTGGAGATTGAGCGAGCTCTGAAAGAGGGGAAGCTGCAATATTTGTTGCCACCGCGCAAAAACAAACCAAGCGCATCACCCCCCACAACGAGGGCACCTCCACGGGTAAGAGGACCATGTATGTGGCCTCAACCCACATGATCAATGGAGGACGAGGAAAGCCGCGCAAGGCGGCAAGAAGGCCGGACAATGACTGGAAAGACAAGTAAGTTGTCTTTCCAAAAGTCCGAAGCGGACCGCGCGACAGGCGCGCCGTCGTAATCACAGGCTACCTGGCTCATTACTGCACGGAGCGGTTATTCATCGACCCGGGCAGTACATCTGACATCATATATGAGCAGTGCTTCAACCAGTTTGATCAAGAAGACAAGTATCGGTTGCAGCCGGTAGACTACCCTTTGGCCGGATTTGCGGGGGAAACCGTATTCCCACTGGGCCAAATCACTTTTCCTGTGCGCCTCAACAACGGAAGGCACACGCGAACGGAGGAGGTAAACTTCATGGTTTTACCCCACACCTCCAAATACGACGTACTTCTCGGGAGGGAGTCCCAGGGCGATTTCAACATGATTACATCCGTCTCCCACTCTGCAATCGGTTTCCTAACCGAGACGGGGGTTGCGATAATATACGCCCGTAGAGAAGTTATGTCCACGGACGAGCTGCGTCCGACCAAGATAGCAAGGCCTACCCCCAACACCCAACCAGAAAAATGGGTTCTTAACGCAAGATACCCAGAGCAAACGGTCACGTTGGGCCACGCCTTGTCCCACAGCATCAGGGCGCGCCTGAAACAACTTCTCTTCAGAAACCAAGATATTTTCGAATGGACACCCGCAGAAATGACAGGGGTGCCACGCGAAGTTGTGCAACATTTCTTGAACACCTTGCCAGGTATCAAGCCGGTGATCCAAGGCCAACGCCACCTTGGATCCGCAAAGAACGAGGCGATGCATGAGCAGGTCAAAGAGTTGCTCTCCGCAGGCATCCTGCAGGAAGTCAAGTACCAGACTTGGTTATCCAACCTAGTCAAGGTAGAAAAACCAACCGGGGGCTGGCGCATGTGCGTCGATTATAAAGATCTCAACAAATCTTGCCCCGAGGATTGTTACGCACTTCCAGAGATCGACGAGAAAGTCGATAACCTCGCACCATTTCGATGGAAGTGCTTCCTCGATTGTTACAAAGGCTATCACCAGGTACAGATGGCAATCGAGGACGAAGATAAAACGGCATTCCGCACACCTACCGGGAATTACTGTTATACAAAAATGCCGTTCGGGTTGTGCAACGCGGGCGCAACCTATCAAAAATTGATGAACGATTGGTGATCAAATCAGCAAAAGTGTCGAGATCTACATGGACGACCTAGTCATCATGAGCATGGAGGAGGATACCATGCTCAATGATATCGAAAGAACATTCCAAACTCTGCGCAACGTCAATATGAAGCTCAATCCAGGGAAATGCTCGTTTGGAATGGAGGAAGGCAAGTTCCTTGGATTCATCGTCACCAAAGATGGATTCAGGGTGAACCCGGAAAAAGTTCAGGCGATCGAGCGCATGCCATCGCCTTCCATGATGAAAGAAATGCAACGACTAGCCGGAAGACTAGCCGCACTGAATAGATTCTTAGCCAATCATGCAGCTAAATCTTATCCTTTCATCAAGACCCTGCAGAACTACTTAAAAAAGGAGCAATTCCAATGGACCGCAGAGGCCAAAAACGCTTTCCGGAAGATGAAAGAGTGTTTGATTCAACTCCCAATTCTAACCGCACCACGCAAGAAAGAGCCACTTATCTTGTACCTATCCGCCGCAGATAACGCGGTAGGTGCGGTACTCATAGTGGAGCGAGAGGGAGCTCAAACACCCATCTACTATATCAGCAAAATGCTCAACGACCCAGAGATAAGATACTCCATCATGGAGAAGTTGGTACTGGCACTAGTGCACGCATCAAGACGATTACGACGTTACTTTGCAAATCACGTCATCACAGTATTAACCAACTACAGGATCTGGCCGATCCTATCAAAACCCGACATCTCTGGGAGATTAGCAAAATGGGCCATTGAACTGGGCGCACACACGCTGATCTATAAGCCGCGCCCCGCAATCAAAGGCCAAGTTCTAGCTGATTTCGTTGCTGACGTACCGGCAAATAGCATTCAGGAATGCGAAGAAGAACAAAATCCTACACCAACACCATCCTCAGAAACCTGGGCACTATATACCGATGGTGCATCCAATGAGGATGGTGCAGGCGTAGGTCTGTGACTCGTCAGCCCCGATGGCCAAGAGCTTACCTATGCAATCCGCCTCGATTTCAAAAGCACAAATAACGAGGCAGAATATGAGGCTCTACTGGCAGGGCTACGACTGGCAGTCAAACTCGGCGTACAACATTTGGAAGCACACGTCGACTCACTATTAGTTGCAGGGCAGGTGCGCGGCGACTACGCCGCAAAAGGGGATATCATGATCCTCTACCTCGAACAAGCCTTGCAACTGAAATCAAAGTTCACTTCCTTCAATATTCACCATATCAACAGAAGTGAAAACAAACCCGCCGATGCACTATCAAAACTCGCATCCACTAGCTTCCAACATCTGGCAAAGGAGATACGCATTGAGATTCTGCAGAATCCCTCAGTACCCCTGCGCCAAGTCAACGTCATCCAATACGGGACAACATCCTGGATGACACCGATCATTGCATACCTACAATCAGGTGTTACTCCTGAAGGCAAGGCAGAGGCACGCAAGTTACAATACAAAGCGTACCATTATCAAATGGGAGATGGTATTTTATACCGTAAATCATACCTGGGGCCACTCTTACGATGCGTCGACCCCCAAGATGCCACGAACCTTATCAGAGAGATACACGAGGGAATATGTGGCATACACGCAGGCCCACGCATGGTAGTGGCCAAAATTATGAACGCCGGGTACTACTGGCCCGGTATGCATCTGGATGCGGTCAAAGTCTTGCACAAGTGTTTCAATTGTCAGCGGCATGCTCCCAAAACCTTGCGCCTCAAGAACAACCTGATACCCGTCACCACCGCATGGCCATTCCAAAAATGGGCAATCGATGTGGTGGGACCATTTCCAGACGCACCAGGTGCGGTGAAGTTTATCATAGTGGCTGTTGATTACTTTACAAAATGGGTAGAGGCAAAACTGCTCGCCTCAACCACCGCTATGATAACAAGGAAATTCGTCTGGGAACATATCATCTGCCGTTTCGGTCTACCGATGTGCATCGTTACCGACAACGGCACCAACTTCGCTGCCGATGACTTCCAAAAATGGCTAAAGGAACTATACATTGAACACATATTCTCCTCAGTGGCGCATCCGCAAGGGAATGGCCAAGTCGAGAGTATCAATAAAAGTTTAGTCGAAGGCATCAAAGCACGGTTGGGAACGGCCAGACGTGGCTGGGTCGATGAACTCCCGAGTATCTTATGGGCTCACAGGACAAGCCCAAAAACAAGTCACGGTGAGACACCCTTCAGCCTGGTCTATGGCTCAGAAGCGGTGATCCCTGCGGAAGTAGGTCTCCCCTCACCCCGAATGTTGGCTATCAACAGGGTAGACAACAGTGAGGAACGCAAGCTTGATTGGACCTCCTAGAAGAAAGGCGTGAAAACGCTGCCATCAACGAGGCCAAATACAAAACCAAGCTCGAAAAGTACTACAATTCACGCGTCCGCGTTTGTACTTTTAACCCGGGAGACTACGTACTTCGCGATAACGAAGCATCTAACGCTGAGCGCCCAGGGAAACTTGCCCCCAAGTGGGAAGGACCTTACCTCATCAAAGAGGTCCTGGGAAAAGGCGCGTATAAACTACAAACGTTAGAAGGCGAGCCTGTCGCACGCACATGGAATGCACAACAGCTTCGGCGCTGTTACATGTAAGCCATGTTTTTACATTTCCTATGTAACCTATCAGGCCGCAGGCCATTTGAAAATAAATAAATGAACGATTCAATGCAATATTGTTTATTTCCTTCTATTACAAATGCGTGTTCCACTTTCCGGTATCTGCAAAAACAGATTGGCAAAATCTTCATTCGCGATACCCACACAAAGTGGTGACCACACACAAATATTGTAATAGGCCAGCAAAGGCAAAACATTAAATGTCTATCCGGCTGGATACACACTTACGGTTTCTGCAAAACCTACACAATTCCTAAACCCTAACGGGATAAAAACAGGAATTGACTAATACTCATACGACAAAGGTACAGAGTATACTCAACTGCGCTTTACAGCCAACAAAGTCATACGCGCTCGCACAAAGGAAGTAAATTTTTTTTACACACTTTGAGCCGCACATACTTGTATATCACCTAGATATGCAAAAGGCAAATTCAGACTTAATGCTATTCACAATAACATTAACTCATACACGTTCAAGCATGCAAGTAGTAAAAAACACTTGTACAAATTGAACAAAATGATTAAACTTTGTATTCAAAAACAAAAAATTTCTACACCTACGCGGTGCACAAGAGATTTACATAAAGTTTTCTAACATTTACATCGAGGAAACCAAAAAGGGCACGCAGGCCAACCTAGTCCTTCTTTGTACCACTGGTACCCGCACCACCCTTGCCACTACAAGCGGTCTCTTCCTCTTCCTCTCCGGGATCACCATACAACAACCGTAAGCGGTCCACATAATCTTCCGCCTCCAAGCATTTATCAATTTCCTCAAGGGCGGAAATGGACAGGTCGTTATACGCTGCAACAGCGACAGCAAGACGCGCTTCAGTATCTACGCCATGGAACCCAGACCTTTCATCGGTAAATTTGCCTTGGGATAAGAGGTTCATATGGCTTATACATCAGTTATAACCAGCTTTAAAACCAGCCTCCCGCGCGCGCTGCTTAAGCTACTCTACAGCAGCTGCGTTCTCAGGTGCGTCAAGGATGGCTCCAACAATCTGCAAAACACAAGCAATAAGGTTAGCAAGGGCAAAACTAAATGGAAGCAAAGGCACCGGGTACTTACATGCCCGATACCGTGATCACGCATCCAATCGCGATCTGCCTTAAGCTAATCAAATGAAGAAACCAGGCTATCTCTAGCCTCGGCAGCCCCCCTTGCCCGCGCTTCAGCTTCGGCCGCGCGGGCAGTGACCTCCGCAAGACTGGTCACACGGTTCTGCACTTCAGCCTTTCAACAAAAAAGAAAACACAAGCATACAAAGATTATCAATCATACTTGTGAAACAAAGATACAAATTCAAGAGCAAAAGCAACTCATACCTGGAGACCCTCAACAGTCTTGTATAAACTAGTGCGGTCTGCATTTGCCTCTTCAAGAGCCTAGGCAGCGCGGACCTCCGCCTCCTTGGCCTCTTTAGCAACCGCCTCAGCTGCGGTTTTCTCCTTGACCAAAGCATCATTCGCTGCCTTGACATTAGTCAGCTCCTGACGAACACGAAACAACTTTTCATTCTGTTTGGCCCAAGATTCTTTCCAACTCTTGCGCTCATCAGAAAGCAATTTGGCAAGAGTACGAACCTGTTTAAGGCCAGCAGTTGCAGCCCACTCCCCAGTCTGCTTATACTGCTCAAAGCAGCCTTCTCCCTTTTAAGCTGCTCCGCACCCTCCCGAGCAGCTTTCACCAACGCTTCAGCCTCGGCCCGCAAGCGAGCATTTTCCTCCTCCTTGCGTCCCAGCACCTTGTAATCTTCCATAATAGCATTCGCCATTATGGAACTCCCAACAAGCATGGACGAGAGTTGGTTCATCCGGTGCTCACGAGGCAGGTCGCGGGCACGAATGACCTCAAAATGAGTGCCCAAACCACTCAAGATATCCCTGCACGCAGAGGGATCAGTGGAAATGTCATCCCCTTGCATAACATTCCAAGGGGGACGATGGTAGTTCACACTCCGGTCTTCCGTATAGGTACGGTAGTAGAACTCCAATTCAGACTCCCCAGGCTGAATGGAGGGACCTTCAAAACCCGTACCCCCAGAGGCAGAACCGGAAGCCTTCTCGGCGGCAGGAGACTTTTGCTTTTCAACATCAGCAAACTTAAGGTTCCCAAGATCCCCCGGAAAGATCAGTTTATCAGAAGAATCCACCGTATCAAAGATTTGATCCGTGGTCTTCTTCCCAGTATCCTCTGCTTGTACAGAAGGCTCAGTAACCACTTTAACAGAAGGGTTTATTGTAAACCCTTTGTCCACCCCCACATCCGCAGCCGCGTCATGCGTGGGGGAAAGAGGATCATCAAACAAGGAGAAACCTCCATCTTACGGTTCTGCGAACAAAGCAAAAATAACTATCAATTACAAGTTACAGTGACAAACACTTGTAAGGTTGTGATTCACTTACCAGCCACAACCGCAGGCTTCGTCTGCGAGACAGCAGTTGTCCGTTTGGTTTGCAATCTCGGACGTTTCTTCTCGCCAGCACCAGCAGCCTTTTCCTCTACTTTCCTCTTCTTCTTCTCACCAGCAGGTTTAGAACCCGCAGAGGAACCACCTGCAGCCGCAGCACCACCTGGAACACCCAAACTCTCAAGGGTGTCAGACACTACCAACGTAATCGGTGTATCTACGGAAACTAGTACGACAGATACCTGCCGCCTGCGGCACCAAAGGAGGAACAACAGCAGGCTCATGCTTTTTCCTCTGGCGAAACCGCACAGTTTTCTCTACCTGTTTTTTGGGAACACCCTTCGCGTCAGGATCTCCCAGGGCCCAAGGTCACCTGCATGTAAACCATTCGAACAAACAAGTCAGCAGGTCCACTTTCATTACGAAGCAGGAATAAAAATTATCTACTATACCTTTGCCTTACGGCAATGGTGCCTGCAGCGCATCATGACCAGGAATGCGGAAGTTGTTGCGAATGGTCAGATTAAAACCTTCTTCACCTTCCGCACATGCAAGCACCTCCACCTTGCCCTCAAACTCCGGTTCAAATATTCGCCAAAGGGCAGCATCCTCTGATAGTACATTTACAAAGCATTCAATACAAAAAATAAGGAGGTCAAGAACTGCACAAGAAGAAAAGTACTTACCACCACTTTTCTCCCGCACAACGGGCCTCTCCTTCCTGCTTGCCCTCCCCAGTTTCATCCGCAACACCCACAACTGCGTGTTGCTCAGTCTCTGCCACTCAATGGTCTGCAACCTTGGGAACCAGTCCACCGTCTTAACACTGGGGACAGCAATAGTCTCCGTTATGATAGTATCAGTCACATTCCGAAAGGTTAACTGGGCAGTGACCGCAACGGCCTTGATATAGAAGAACTGTGTCTTCCACTTTGTAATCCCCTTGGGAGGGGTCATCAGCTTGGGACTACTGTCCCGTTGACGGAAAGAAAAGAACCCCAATGATACCGTCAATTGGTAGAATCGTCGGAAATCCCCGACGGTAGGCTCTATACCGAGAGCACGAAAGGTATACTCAAAATTCCGAATCCGGATCATGCCAAACGGACTCAGTTGAGAAATATGGAGTTTATACCATTCCAGTACATCGGCGACAAACACAGTCAATGGTAACCGAAGGTTACAGTCACCGAAGAAATCTGCCCACATGGTGACGTAACCGGCCGGAGCATCGGCACCGGTGTCACCCTCTTGTGGGTAGACAGCCCCATATTCATGAGGCATCTAAACCTCAAGCATCAGATGATCGAAAGAAGATTTCGGCCATTTCAACACCGGCAAACCACCACCCGGTGCACCACCTTCTTCCTCTTCCGCCGCCGCCGGCGAAGAAGGATCTGGGTTTTCACCCTTAGCATTATGTGGATTCGATGGTTTAGCCATCAGAGAATGTAATGAAGAAGACAGAAGATGAGTTCACAAGAAACTCAGAAACCTCACCGGAATATCAAACAAGTTTATCAGAGAAGACGAAGAACGCTCTCTTTCTCTCACCGGAAATTTTTTGAAATTTTGAACAAGTGAGGGGAAACCAAACGGTTTCCCTTTATATACCCATCGCAATTAATGCGAAGCAGTTACAGAAACGACGTGGGTAAAAGGAACGAACCATGCGTTGACACGTGTACAGCGACGGTTCCGCTGACGGTTACCACGCGCGAGTAGCCGTCTACGCGCCTGACAAAAGACACTTTTACACTCCTGCTACAGTGCAGTTATTACCTCGGGCAGTGCAAACGTCCTTTCGATTCAGCACATGCCAGGCAAATCGCACCAACTTCCACCAACTCACACATGCGTCGCGCCACGTATGCAACAAAAAAAAGCGACAATAGTATCAGAAATAAAGCGGCATGCGGTTTCTCTGGTATACCGCACCATAACCCATACCGCATGTCGTTTTTTACATACCCCTTAAAAAAGGAAAAATATATATCTCTACATTATGTAAAGGGGTATAACCAATATCCGCATATACCTACGAGCACACATGGAATATGCGGAGATGACACACACGAGCCCGTACAGGTGTGTCAGATACCCAGAACCAGCGTTGTTCTTTGGACTGTGAAAACCGCTTCTCGGGATGCGGTAAACCGCATTCCATGCAACCTTCTTCAAGCTTCAAATCCCTCGTGTCCGGTTCACAACCACAGAGGGGACGCAAACAGCTTCTCCTTAGGAAAAAGGACGAGTATGCTAGGCAACCGCACATCAGCAACCCTGACTCCTGATCCTTCAAGAGCCACATCCAAGCTTCAAGCTCTTTTAAAGCGAGTCCTTTGCTGCAAACCGCAAACACTCACGAGTAACCGCGGCGAAACTCAAGTACGCAGACGGTAGCTACGGAAGAGCCACGACTGAGCCGTCACACGGTTGAAGCAAAACTTGTAACACCCTTAGTATTATTTAATGGTTTTCGTATGAATTACGAAAATAAACATGTAGTTAATATTTCGTATCCGTGGAAAATACGGGTAAACCCGTTATGACTTATACCAAATGGTGTCTTTTCACATCTTTTATTCTATCCGTCAACTCGTGTCCGGAGTATTACTAAACCACTTTTACACGTTACAATTCACCCCATAACGTATTGTTCAAAATTCGTTATTTATTAGTCTTCACCCGACTAATTTACCATTTTACCCCTTTTTACCATAATTTATGGTTTCTTACTTTTTACATATTCCGACTTGCATTGTATCTTGCCGGAACATCATATTCCAATTACTTATCATTATTCACAATCAATATTCACAAGTGTATTGTAATTAAAAAGGAAGTGTAAGCATAACTTACCTCGCGTCCGCGCAAACATTCTTTGCATCCATGATCCGTTTGACCCGTTCATTTCCAAGCTCCCACCTAGCTTGTTTAGAGTCAACTATATCATAACATCCATAAGATGGTTAGATTGGTCATTCTATATAATGGCCATCACCCTATGGAACCCCCCCCCCCCCCCCGTTTTTTACACACTTATCAATCAAAGCATGCCATATATTCAACAACTAGTTTCATACCATAATTCTTTTCATTCACTAACCGTTTGACCGTTAGTGAAGTTACTTATACAACTAGTTAGTAAGTGATTTTAAACACTTTAAGCATGTCACATAAAGTGCTATTTGTTCCCAACAATCAATAATTCATGCCTGAAGCAAGTATATACAATCCTATACCTTTTTCTTGGTTAATAAGAACATTATTTATGTGCAGCGATTTTCTATTCAGCTGCTGTAATTGACCATTTTGACCCGTTTAAAATCTGAATTAGATCAACATGTTCAAAGATGGATCGTAGAACGCTCCAATACCTTCGCAAGCATATAAGGTACACCTTCTAACGAATTTTCTATGATTTTATATGATTTTATAAAATCAGATCAGCAACTATATTTTCATTTTTCAACATCTTTCAAGTTCTGAACAGCAGTTTTAATTCACCTATTTGGCCTATTTAACAACCACATTTGTTTCTTATGATTGAAAGCAGTAAAAATTTACTTCATAAGCTTTTCGAAAAGGTATAGAACACCCAAATCGGATAAACGGTTGATTTTATATGATTTTTTTAAGATTAGTCAAAATACATATAAAAAGCTACGAAAATCATGTTTAGGGTCCTTTCAAATTCGACCCAAACCATCAATTGCAACCCATTTCCATGGCTAATAAACTAGTTTAAACGATTATCTTGACTAGTTTATTCATTTATTTTTGTAAGAACTAAGGGTT